>QLON01002271.1:0-31173 GCA_003313675.1 Termitomyces heimii | reverse complement strand
TTAGATCGCGTCATAGGTACTGATCGGGTACCTGCTATGACAGATCAATCTAGTTGTCCGTATGTTAGCGCGCTAATCAAGGAGACAATGAGGTGGTATCCTACCTCACTTTTGAGTAAGTCGGAATTCAAATGATCATATATCCATACACATCGAAAAACCAGGCGCTATACGATGTACGTCGAAGGACGACGAGTACCGGGGGTACTTCATACCGAAAGGTACTATCGTTGTTCCTAACCCGTGGTATGCCTCTTTCTTTTTCAATCAAGTCTTGACCTCCATCATTGGTAGGGTTGTGGCAGCTGAGCCTGATGATAAGTACGATCCTCGATTATTTATCCCGGAGCGCTTCCTAGATCCCGATACTGCGATCCATACGAGCGTCAGGGTCTTTGAGTCTGGCCAAAGGTACTCACTTTTCTCTTCTATATAAAATAATCTCACCATTATCTGATCAAGAATATGCTTCGAAAGAGCAATTACAGAAAGCTCGCTTGCTATATTAATACCCACCATTTTATCTGCATTCGACATTTTGCCGCCTCAAGATGCAGTTTTAGAAGCGAAATATGACTCAGATCTTTATAGGTGCGTATAACATCATCGACTTCGTTCCTCTCAATCAATATCACATATATCTAGCTACCCAGAACCATTTAAATGTAGGATAATCCCTCGTTCATCGAGGGCTGCAGAGCTGGTGAGAAGAAGAGCAGCGCTAGTCAATGCATAGAGGTTTATTCTCTGTTTCGCTTAAATCTTACATAGCACACAGAAAATTCAACTCAATTAGTATCGATGTGGCTGGCTCTCATAGCTGGATTATGTTGATCAGCTTCTGTCTCATAATCGAAGATAGGACGTACGGTTCCTCCAAATACTTGATTTCCTCCTCGTTGAGAGCCATGCCCGTAATGATCGACTCACGAACCCGCTCAGGCTGAATTCAAAAAAGTAAGCTTTCAACACTGAATTGCCGATATGGAATGACAGACCGTATTGGCTCCGACGATGGGGCTGGATACCTTTGTCAGACTCCACGCAAGAGCAACTTGATTCATCTTCCAGGACCGCTTCTCTGCAATTTCCGCAACACGATTAATGATCTTGATATCGCTTTCCCTTCGTCTCTTCTCGAGAAATGTTCCACTGACGCGTTTTGACCTTGGGGTCTCAGTTCCAATTGGGCGGGCAAGGTGTCCGTCCATCAAAGGCGAATATGCCACGACACCAATGCCCTTGTAATTGCAGTAATCGATCAATTCACGTTCCTGTCGTCGCTCGCATTAGGAGGGAACAGAGAAGAATGATGACTCACCTCCGTACGATAGAGAAGCGAATGCTCCAATTCAACGCAACTGAACTGAGTCCACCCCTTCAGCTGCGCCACGTTATTCATCTCTGCGAATTGCCAGGCCTTCACATTAGATGCCCCAATATAACGAACTTTGCCGGAGCGGACAAGATCGTGGAGCGCACACATCGTTTCCTCAAAGGGCGTTTCCGAATCGAAGGCATGAATCATGAGAATGTCGACATAATCCGTTTTGAGGCGTCGGAGAGAAGCATCTACTTGATTGAAAATCGCACTCCGCGAGAGGCCGCCTTGATTCACATAGTCACGCGTGTCCTTCAATCCAGGCTTGAAGAAACTGGTAATCGTGGATGGATCCTCTTCGTCAACGAGAAAGCGGATTTTGGTGATGAGAACGAGTTTGTGACGGGGAATTTGATTCTTTTGGCAGATCGTCAAAGGGAACCCATCCATGACAGCCGAAAACGTGAACACACCTCGACGACAAATTTACCAATGATTGACTCTGAATCACCGTTGCTTTATATGATCGAGTGAGCATGGGTGGCTTGGAATGTGTGAGCAGTATACCTGTACATGTTTGCTGTGTCCCATGTCGTAATTCCCGTGTCCCAAGCCATTTTGAGGAGTGGAAATGCCTGCTTGGACTCAGCAGTCGATATTAAACACACCTAAACGTCAGCAAACCTTGTCTTCGGTCAGGTTGATGTGCTAAGTTCCATTTCTGAGTTAGAACAGGACGATTAGTTCAAAAGTACATACATTCCAAGAGGTATTTCCGATAGTCATACACCCAAGCTATTTAGATTATCAAAGTTAATCTATAATACAAGGAAAGTCGATGGCTTACAATCGGGAACGATACATGGAGGCCGGTCTTACCCAGACGAACGTAGCTAGCTTTGGCAGTCATCAGCGCAAGAATGGATAATCTGGTCAACAATGCTTAAGGTTTCAGATGGGCGTCTGAAGAAGATCACGAAAGTCAACTGATATTGTGTTTTGTTATAAGTACAAAATAAGCGAGACCGATGGTCACCGCACCAGGACGTGGAGAGTGATTCAATGGGCGCTCCTCATGGGTCATCACATCACCACATGGGGATAATCAGTTTCATCCTCGAGGAGTCTGAATTTCAAGTTTGACTAGACTTGCTCCAGACCCGATCCGGACAGTCTTCATAATTGTCTTGTATGCCATTAGGATCTGGTGACATGAGAAAAAAAGTAACAGTAAATTGCACAATCAGTTTGCATGTTCTCTTAGCCACTTGTGTCCCTTCCAACTCGGCTTGCTCTCCGGTCGGTTCAGTGTCTCTTATAGTCACCGCTTGACTAGAACTACCATCAGAAGCTACTAACCCGTGTCAGTCTCGCTTTCAGACTTCATCCCAGGAATACTGATTGCTTTTATAGGTATCCTGCTGTTGTCATACCTGTTCATTCAGGCTTATGCATCATATGTGACGTTGGATTGAAAAACGAGTCTTGGAGTTCTCTTGTAATGATAACGACACGGACATCTCTTCTCCCTCTATTCATAGCGTCATTCAATGAACAACCAATAGTCACCATGCAATGAAAGCTGAAGTCCATCCTCCCATCCTCCCATCCTGGTCCGACCTTTTGTCTTTTTCATGATCCCTAAGCTTCCCCTCCATTTTGTGTGTTTCATTCAACGAGAGTTCTGCCAAGTTTGATCCCTTCAGTCAAACACCCCCAGCGCATCCTTCGATCAGATCCCGAGTGGTTTTCCCTGAAGGAAAACTACACTTACTTGGCGAGCCCGGCCCGCTTTCAGAGCCGATGCGGTATCGTCGCTAAGCCCTACATCCTGATCATTTATCGATTTCTGATACCCTTGACATTCACGGGGTATCGGCCTGATTGAGTTCTTTCGAGATTCGTGAAGTGTCGATTTGATATGTTGCGCGGGTGGTTTCAACCGTACGTTGTCTAAGGAATTAGTCGAATACTCCGTCCAAGCCGGACCTCAAGGTTCAAGCTTCATGCCTTGTGTCGTGTGGCCCGTTCATGACCGCTATTGATCCCATGTACTGTCCTTGTGTGCCCATCTCTTTGCTACCCGTGTCACTAGCTGGCATCAATGAGTGCATTGCCTTCCGTTCTGCCTGCATCGGTCTCACCTTGAGATTAGCTCACGTTCTCCTTCTGTACAGCACCCCGCAAGTTCGAAGCACGGTGTTCTGATACCCCGCCTAGCTTAATGCGCACACAAATGTATGTTGAGCTTCTGAAATCGCCGATCAATCATGAGATTATGCTTCGTAAAGTTTTTTATCGTAATCAACGATACCTACAGTACGTTAGAAACTCATGAAGAGAAAAATTCTTCGACCTCTTGTAGTCGCTTTGTGAAAACATAAGGTTGATCTTATCATCGACTTACATCATGTTTTGATTTTTGATGTCTTTCATCTTTGTTGTTTGTTCTGTTTCCTGCATTGATGGACGTCTCATATTCGACTTTCTTTAAGCGATGTGATAGTCTATTAAGGGATACACATAACCTAGCGGTCAAATGACACGATCTAGTGATTGTGGGCTTGTACCGAACCTCATTCTTGAGCCCACCTTTCCAACCCATTGCATTATTCCTGATCTCTTCTCGACAGGTGCATGCATAAACGTACTCTATCTCCTCAATTAGACCTCAGGAGCTTTGGTCACGCCAGTTATGGAAAAGGAAACGTACTTCACAACGATTCTAATCGCCAGATCAGTTACGCAAATGAGGCTAAGTATGCACGAAACGTGGGTCTCACGACGCCAACTTCAAATGAATCTGTGACGTGTGAGTGATTCTTGATTCCATCACGTTTCGATGAAGTAGTTTCACTCAAACGTCTTTGCAGCAGATGAAGAAATGTCATCTTCGAGTTCTCAGCGGTTCTCTATATGGAAGGCCGCAGACACAAGTGCTTCGTTTCCAGGTATTGCTTCTTTTGCCTCTTCTACTTGTTATGATTGAAACAACTCCTTGTAACAGAGATCCCAGACTTCGGACATCATTCCTCCACACTCGATGACCATCTGCTGGAAACTCTGCGCACACCCGTGTCATCAATACAAGACCATGGAATATCTTCTGTTTCAAGTTTATCCCTTCCTTTATCGCCTGCTCAAGACGTCAATCCTACGTTGTCGTTCCGGGATTCGCGAGATTTTCCGACCTTGCCACTGGGCGCTCAAGCCCCAGTCTCGCCAGGCCAGTATCGTCGAAGTCATTTCTCGACGCTGTTCGATCTTCAAGAAATTGACACAAGTCGGATTAGCCAGTGTCCCCATATTGATTCCTGGGACGCCGAATACGAACTTCTGAACAAGACTGTTGGAAACTCTTCGAAACATCGTCGCGGCATTCCTTATACAGTTGTACCAACTCTTCGTTCGTAGCTCTTCTCTTTTATTCCGTTCTACATTGATGTACGCCACAGAAATAGACACTAAATTGGAGCAACGTTACATACCTTCGCTATCGAGAATCACCGAGCCAATCAAATCGTCATCGCACAGTACCTCAGAAGATAGCTTTTCGGCTTCTTTTGAACTGCCTGCGTTGCCTCAGTTTGATTACTCTCGTAAAGCACTTCCGTTTGTCAACTCGAACTCCATTAGCCCAGGTAGCATACTGAGGAGATTAGCTGACGATGCGACAACACTTACTTCTGTCTCTAGGTGATTTATGGTCACTTTAAACGTTGTCTTCCTCTACTAATGTTGTTGTGCAAGCTCAATAATGGCAGTAAATCTTGATTTACTCTCACAAGGAGATCGGGAAGAGCCACGAGATGATGCTGATGGAAACGGAACTCCTCTTATTCATCTTTCTCTGCTTTCGTATTTAGCCTTTCAGCTCGAAAAGAGAGTACCTCGGGCTAATCATTTCAAAGGGAGTGTTCAGTATGAGCAAACTTTCACGGGGAAGGACATTGTGGTGAGTGTTCGTGGATAACAGATTCATGAAATGCTAATCAAGTTGCAGTCGACTATCCATGCTCAAATTCAGCGCGAGATGGTAGTAATCCATGGGTTGTTGATCAATGATAGACGGGCATCACTACAAGTTGCAAAAAGCCTACAGAGTCAACTTTTCTTCAGCGAAGTCGAATGGGACGACTTCGCAAAAGTCGAGGACAATTTGGAGGATGTGTTCAATTTTCTTGACAACGACATGTCATTTGATGACGAATTTCATGATGATCTGCCTACCGGCGTTGTGACAATTCTAACACGATGCTATTCTCCAACATGCTCGGAAAGTGCTCCCTGTTATTCATACGTCTGCCCTCGAAAGGTGAGAAGGACCCAGCACCGTTTTCTCACAACTTGATTCAAAGGGTCGGTAGGGGGACTTGTCAGCGGTACTGGCACGAACGCCCGAAGAGTCGCGTGTTCCCATCCTCAGATCCTGGGAGGCGAACATCGGTTCGGAGTTAATACTTCATCTCTCAGAGACTGAAATCCGTCGACAGAAGTGCGCAATTTCTATCTCAATTGTTGGGGCTGAATCGACATGAATTGCCGTCAGCGTTATCCATAATTTCATAGACAAAGAAGAACATTACGTCCACAGCCTGGATCTAGTCGAAGACAATTTTATCATCCCCTTAAAGACGACCAAGCCCTCCGTCGTGCGATCTAGCGTAGATGAATTCATTGATGATGTTTTCGGTGTTCTACTCGATCTTCGTGAATGCAATAGACGCTTCGTTGAGGCGATGCATATTCGTCGGCGGGAAGAGGGTTCAGTCATTCGGACCATCGGCGACATTGTGTTCGAAGCAGTGATTGATTTCATGTCTGCGTATCCGACCTATATTGGACATCATCCGATTGCAGAGAGACGTTTAAAAGACGAGATTGACAACAATCCATACTTTAGGCTTTTTTTGGAGGTACGACATTTCCATATTGACGAGGTATAGGATTCCTGACCCTTATCAGGACTGTTCCCGTCAAACTTCACGCAGTGGAGATGTACCTCGCCTTGATTTAAAACATTTTTTAAATCGGCCCGTCGAATACTTACAGAAGCTGCCTGGGAGTTTGGAGGCTATCCTTGGTTTGACAGATCCTCACAACACTGATTACGAGGCTCTAAAGGCAACCATACAGACAGTCAAGAGTCTACAGTCTACGACACAGCTTATCACATTCCAGTGCTCCATGATGCGGGGTATTCCGGGAAAATGGGACTGGCACGATCTTGTATCGAGTGAGGTCAGGACAACTATAAGAGCAGGCGAAGCCAAACGACAAGCGTAAGAATTAAAATTATTATCTTTTTGGCTAGTGAATGACCATTTTTTCTGGTACAGTGCCATGTTTGAATTAATTCAAGGCGAGATTTCTTATGTGAAAGATTTGGAAAACATCGATAATGTACGTTTTCAGTCACTTTGAATAAGCAATAACTCAAAAGCCTCAACATCTGTCAGATGTACATCGTACCTCTTCGTACTTCAGTGCCTCCGATCATACCACGCGATAGATTGGAACAATTCATACTGGACGTTTTTCACAATTACAAACAATTATACGAACATCACAACGAACTCGTAAAGGCATTTCTCAGCATTCAGGAAAACCAGCATCCTATCATTGGGAGCATCATTGAGCCCTTGATGCACGCCATTCTTCAGTTCAAGCAAGCCTATCAGAAATACATCCCTAATTATCCTCTTGCGGCGTATAGGATAGACGATGAGATGCGGAACAATCCTGCGTTCAAAAAGTTTGTGGAGGTGAGAGCTGCCTACCATACAATAGGGTCAACCTTCTAATGCCTCAGTGTATTAGTCTTGTATTCGTCATCCCGATGCCCATCGCCTCGATATGAAGAATTTCATCAATCGCCCGATTCCTCGTCTCCTACGTTATGAACTCCTATTGAAGGCCATACTAGAGCAAACACCTGAAGGCAGTACAGATCTCGAGACAATACCCACGACGATTCATTTGATAAAGTCTCTGGGAAAAGAGACTGAATCCGGAGTCGCTGCTGCAAAGCAAAAAGTCGACCTTTGGCGATTCGAGGCAAATCTTGTCTTCAAGCCAGGAGAGGCCGTGGTGTGTAAGAAACTCCTTGCGTCAGCCGATCTAATTCTATCTGTAGGACATGGAATTATCCGATACGAGCAGAATGCTGCTCCATTCAGACAAACTTCTTCGACAAGCTGATGGTGAACGGAAAGGATGGAATGAGCTTTTCGTTCTGTTGCTTGACAACTATAGTAAGTCACGTGATCCAGACTTTATTCGTCAAGTGACAAAATACTGAACGTAGTGGTTTTGACGAAGTCAAAAGAGAAAGATGGTTTGGTAACATATCATATCAATCAAAAGGTAGGGTCAGGATCTTTTTGGGCGACAGGTCATCTAACCTTGCATAGCCAATACCTCTCGACCTTCTCAGCCTTGTTAATGCCGCCGAACCACCCCTTTTGAGGAGTACACGATTCCTTGGCGGTCTACGAGGGGACCGCAGTAATGATGACTCGTCTGAGCCTGGAGTGGTGTCAGACACTCTTAACGATTCACGTCTTATCTATCCCTTGACCCTTCACTATTCTGGCCGTAATGGAGGAACCTATGTCCTCTATGCTGAATCTTCCCGAAGCCGCACAAAATGGAAACAGAAACTGGATGACGCTTTTGCTCTTCGGAAAATCGTCCAGGAATCACACAAGGTTTTTCAGCTACGCACACTCAGTGCTGCTACATTCTCCTCTAAGTCAGTTATTGCGCCCGCGACTACAACTGCGAGGAATCAAGATGATGCATTTATAAGAAAAGTAACCTGCTCTGTTCCTTTCTGTAAGGCTAATCACTGGCTTGAGTATTTCATTGACAACACTGATCACTGCCGCTCTTAGCAACGCCAGATGGCCGTTCCTTTGTGGCTATTGGATGTTCAGAAGGAGTATGGATAGGGCTCCGACACAATCCCTCATGTATGTCTGATTGAGGCTATGTGACGTCCACTTCTAATTGTGGCGCAGCCGCACGTCAGGTTCTTCCACTAAAAATGGTAACACAATGTGCTATGTTGCAGGACTTTGGTATTTTCCTGGTCCTCGCTGATGGAGTAAGATTCATCACATCTATCCCTGGACTTGTTTAATGACAGGTAAAATGCCAGTCGCTCTTTGCGTACCACCTTGAAAGCCTTGTCCCCACACACATTCAGAACACACGCGGCCAATCCGTCCATGTAAGCGCCCAAAAGATCAATGGAAAAACGGACGCACATTTTTTCAGTGTTGGGACTGTCCAAGGGCGGACTCTTGTTATCTACATGAAGAAAAAAGGGGTTTGTCATCCAGCACATCTTACATACAGAATGATACTTACAATTCTACTGTGCAGTCGGATAACGTTTTCGTTGCCCTTGAGCCAATAGAGGATAAGATCAAAGAATTGGTCCCTGTTGGATTGAATGCTCGCCTGGGTTTCCGCCCAACGAAATCGGAATGGTTCCGCGTTTACAAAGACTTCATTGGACCTTTCGAGCCGTTTGACTTGTTTTTCCTCAAAACGAACGTTGTGATTCTCTGTGCGAAAGGTTTCGAGACTATCGATATGAACACGTAAGTTATAGACGATCGAGGTTGTCCAAAATTATTCTCATTAAGGTGCCATCATCCATGATAGCTTAGAACCCATGCCAATCCTTGAGTCTTCTGATGCTCGAACGCCTCTGGCAAAGCGGTGTGAGGCGGCTCGTGCAGTGGGCATTTTCAAGGCATCCGATTACGAATACCTCTTATGCTATGATGGTAGATTGAATGCAATATATCCAGGCTGCTACGGTTACACTCATAAAATTTGCAGAATTCGGACTCCATGTCGACAAACATGGAATACCGACCCGACGGTCACAAATCATTGAATGGGAAGGGGTCGCTGTGCGAGCCGCTCTTCATGCATCGTATATCTTGTTGTTCGACGCTGGTAGTCGATTCATCGAGATAAGGGATGTGGCAGATGGTCGTCTTGTCCAAATTGTTCACGGTAATGACATCAGGTGCACGTGGGATGGGAGAGGTGCTAGCAATCGGGCCACTTCAACTGGTGAAATCGCGATACATGAAGCCCAGGTGCATGCAGTGCTGAACACTCAAGGCTTATCCATCGGGACCTCAAGGCCTCAAGGGATAGTTCAATATGTCGTTGAGCTCACGCTAATTCCCTCCCTTACAAAGACGCCAACGACAGGATCAGTACCTCTCACGACAGATCAACAGGATCAGCAATCACGTTCCACCCCAGAGCCCCCGATTTCCCCTGCACCTTCTATTCCAACACTTTCCCCCGTGGAGTCTGTAAGTTTTAGGACAAAATCGCTTGCGATACAGGATCCGCGGATTTCGATTACAGAGCCCTTGATCTCCCTTCAATCCGCTACTTCAACCGTTTCCCCTGCGAAAAGAGCAAAAACGAGATCGAGGCTGGAACCTCTCATAATAGAACAAGAAGATCGAAGACCTTCGACCCCATCCCTGATCTCTCCTAGACCTTTGCCTCCCATACCTCGGACTTGAAGTCCCTTGACCTCTGTAATCTCGATGACGACTTAGAGGCTCCACCCACGTTTCACAAGCGTTATCTCAATAGTGATGTCCAGGAGCATATAAAGTCTTTCGATGAACACGAAAATAACTTCCATAGTATGATAAAAGTAATATGGTACATTCTGAGGTTCATGTTGTTACAGGATAGGAATTGATATAGGTATAATGGGAAAAAGAGGGTATCACTTCAAGCATGCGGCGAACAAAAAAATTCAACATCTAGGCTACAACCTTTCCTTTGCGGCAAGGACAGCAGGATGGTCGCTGTTCCGAATACGTTCCAGCTCCTGCTCCACTTCTGGAGAGTAGACAGGCTTAATCTTTTCGGTCGGCGCCCGCTTACCACAAGCATTAGCATTGACGTGGCGTTTATAGGAGTCGGAACGAGCAAGGCGAGATCCGCAATTGGGGCACTCCCAACGAGCTTTTTCGGCGTGAGTGTGAAGCACATTGCTTTCCAAGTGGCGAACAACATCGCTAAAACGTCCAAAGGGAATAGGACAAATGATCTGAAACGGGCACCCGCACTTGCTATTCGTGTTCTGTGGACGTTTCGGTCTACCACTACGACTTTTATTTAGCACCGTACGTGGACCTTGGGCTTTGAACTCGTTTGGACTAGCTTTCGCTTTCGTTCTTGCTTTGCCTCGAGCCGGCCTCTCAAAGACATCTTCATCACAATCCACGTAGCTGATCGGAGCCTTGGTGCGCTCAGAACGTCGCTGTATCATCGCACTTGCCGTGATGAAATCCCTGTGAATATAACCACAGACGGGATCAATGTCTTCCTTCTCATTCAATTTATCCGACACCGACGTAGGGGAGGGAGCACCATCATCGCAATCCACAGACAAGAGACGAGACGGGAGAGGCGACTGCAAGGGAGTGAGGAAAGGTGAAGTCATTGCGCGTTTCCGCTTGCGGGCGTTCGAAGACTCAGGGGTAGCCGACGGTGATAGGGAAGGCGGCAGTGAGGGATGAGACGCGGCTGGTGACGTTCGCTCGGTCATCGATGGGGGTGACAGTTTCACCCAATTGCTGGATGAGAGTTCCAATACCTAAAGAATGTTCAGTTATTTATATGAGAAAGAATCCCCCTACGCACACATTTGCTCAAATCGGAGGCATATGATTGAGGTCCTCTACTTCCCGTCATCCTGGTTCCCTTCTTGGGTTTTGATGCTTTCTTTCCAATCCTGGTAACCTTTTGATGACTGGGAAGAGAGGCAAAAGGTGACTCCAGCTTCGGCTCCGAAGATGTATGTCGAACACGTTTTGCAGACGGTTCTTCCTCTTGCTCATTGAGTTGGTCGGCGGTATGGTAGTTCGCGTGAATTCCGGGGCAAATGGTCGAAACAGGCGATGACGCGCGGGAGGTATAGTCCCGTTGATAAAACTCGGGCTGATCGGGCAAGTCCATGAATGATACAAGGTAAGGCAGACCAATCATTTCAGAGGATGGGGGAATATTGCATGTATCATCGGTTGGACAAGGAGAGTTGAAAGATGAAGATGACACTGGACGGGAGAAGTCATTTGTCGTAAAATGCGGGAGATCAGAATTGACAGATGCAGGTGTCGATGATAATGGAGGTGTGCAGCAGTCAGCATCGATGGAACTCGATGATAACGAAGGAGACCACGCCAAATCTCCATCTGGCATCGCGTCCTTCATTTGTGCAAAATTGAGAGTGATATTAGGGACAGTCGTGATATCTTTGAATACTTTGACTGTTCTAGGGAACGTTAGGCACATAACATCCTTTTCTTATATTGTCAGAGTTAGAACACGATTTGAAAGTAGACATACAGTTTCCCGAGCTCCCCAATGTGGCTGATGTGTAAAAAGCACACTTTCTTCATCATTCGACTGTTCAAAATGACTGTAATGGCTATCCGACGTCGTCTGGAGGTCATTCCACAAGGCTAGAGACATATGGAGGGTGCCGGCGCTGGATAGGTGATGGTAAGAGAACAAGAGCCATTGTTATTTCCCGCAGGGTGCATGTTGGTGTTTGTGGGTCCATACAGCACGTGAAGCGCGATTTGATGTCGAGCTACTTGTTTTGTCAAAGAAATTCCGCCGAAGCTCAAAATGGGAAGAACAAGCGCCCGAAACGTGAAGGACCTCAATGGGTTTAGTATTATCTGATGGTTCTGGACTCCGCCAGCACTGATGAAGACGATGGGAAGTCCTTTGTTCTGGGTGATGTAATCTGACTTGCCGTCGCTCACCGTTGATACCTCGACTCGCGGACAACGATACTAATTGTACATTGGCCACCAAATTTGTATCGAGTTGACGCAAAGAATTGCGATGGCACTGCCTCTCTGTTACGGAGCGTGCCGACAATGTGCCGACGCTATATCAGATGAACGTGGCGATTGGAAAGTGCTCAGAAAAAGGAAAACTTTTCAGAACTTGCCGTTCTCAAGAAGGGGTGTGAGGGACCAATCAGAAGGCATTCCATGGATTCACAAGGATAGAGCTGACAATTGTACGAAGAAGACGATAAGTGTATAACCCCAGGGAGCTCAGTATGATCAGGTGCAAGATCGGCGTCTATAAAAATATCAATTTGTCACAATTTGAACCCCCGCTGAAATCGGATCTTATTCTGTCAAGACAGTTGTCCGGTGGACACCGAGATACCTTCAGTGGTTGAAGTACTTTCTACTCATTAGGTTTACACCAACGTTTATGTACAACATAACACGGACCAGAGTCATTCTCCAAATCATAGAAATAACTATTCAGATACCTACACATGTGCTATATGGGTGCAGTCTGCAAGTCTGCCATCTCAATATCAAGCCAAATGTAAAGTATGATTTAAGAAAAAAATACTTGATACGAGTATCTGCGAATTACTTTACAAATTACAACACATAGAAACATGAGTAAGGATGGGGGACAAACGATATAAAGGCCATGAATCGGAGCGCGGGAAAATCAGACTCGTGTCCTCAACACAACACAGTCACGTGGAGAACATTGAGTCCTTTGGTTTAGGATTTTTGCCGACGGGACCATTGACACCAGAGTCATAATCTGCACTTGCACTAATTCTGTAGATTTTCTGTAGCTATAATCCTTCTGGGTTTCCGTGATCATTGATGGGAGGCTTGCTCCCAAGTTTCCGCTTGGCAAACAGGTAAACAGGTTAAGATTGTGAAGGTTTTCTTCCAGGCCTGTATCACGAAGGTATTTTCAAATGCCGATGATGGAAGCACGCTGCTCCGGCCGGAGCATTGCAGCGACCTTCACAGCTTTCTCCGCCTGTCCCAGGTAATTGACCGGTCGTTTTTCCGGCTTTCAACCTCATATGGTCCGTCACGGTTTCTTCATCTGGTTGAGATGTTGGTGTTTATGGAGCTTCAGCAACCTGAACTTTCGAGGGGCTCTTCAGCGCATGCCGGGTTCTACGCAGGTTCGAGGTTGTACGTTGGATAGAGTTATGTACCCGAGGTAACAAAAGTATGGTGATGAACAGGGACCTTGAAGTCGGTTAAAATTAGCTCGCTTGCCATTGAAGTTTTCGAGCTCTCTTTTCTCTCTCAATCTCAGTAATCATTTGAGACAATTGCTTGACGAAACAGATTTCACCAGCAGGCTTGTCTAATATGACGATTTCCGTTTCGTCTGCGACACTGCGACGTATGAACGTATCTATTTTTATCGACTGACACCGGTTGAATGACGTAACTGGACCTTCTATCCCAACCGTCACCATATAAGTAAGCAGCACCAAAGCCGTAAATCACTTCATTTCCTTCCCATCACCTTCAGGCTTATATCGTTGGTGACAATGACCCCAGCTTTTTCCATCAGTTTTGCCAGTAAGTACTATGATCAGTCCCGTCGGATGGACCTTATTAGGCTACGTCTCAGAGCAATGCATTGTCGTTACTGGCGGCAATCGTGGAATTGGATACGCCTACACCAGGGCCATTGCGGCCGCTGGAGGTAATGTGGCCGTCATCTACAGGTTAGCTCACAGTTTTCAGTATTGCGTTTGTTTGGAAATGTCTGATAATGTCCGCTTCCAGGAGCTCCAAGGATGCACAACAAGTGACAGAGAAAGTCGCCAAAGAGTTTGGTATTAGTGCCAAGGTTTGTGTATGCCCACATATCCACTCATATCACGATAAATAACTTGGGCTCGCACAGGCGTATCAATGCGACGTTACCGATACTGACACTGTCAACACCATTTTCGAGAAGATCAACGAGGAGATGGGACCGATCACGGGACTCATCGCAGTTCGTTCTTGTATGCTCTTGCATTGAAGGTTTGTTCTGATAACATTTTAGAATGCTGGCGTTTCTGTTCCCAAGCCCGCCTTTGAGCTGACACATGAAGACTTCAACAAAGTTTACGATGTTAATGTATTTGGCGTGTTCAACACCGCTCGTGCTGCTGCTAAGTGCGTATCTTGTGTCGCCTCCCGCACTGTTTTTAAACTCGAAAACTTCAAGGTTATGGAAGGAGAAGAACTTCCAAAAGGGCTCAATTGTTATTACGTCCTCCATGAGTTCACAGATTATCAATCAGGCTGGACTCAACCAGCCTCTCATGCAGGTAAAAATTCTTTTTTCGCGTAGACTCCACAATAGCCCGTACTCATATCGGGATAGGTGTTTTATAATTCTTCCAAGGCTGCAGTATCAAACCTTACTAAGGGACTTGCTGCTGAATGGGCACCTCTTGGCATCAGGGTCAACGCGGTGTCCCCTGGATACGGTTTGGCTGATTCTGCAACTTTTTTGGTGGGCTGACGGAGTTTCTTCAGTCAACACTGATCAGACGTCCCACATGGACAAGAAGATTCGCGATTACCAGGCCAGCGGTATCCCTCTTGGCCGCTTCGCCCAGGTGCGTTCATACCTTATCTCACTTGTCGAGTTCACTTGACAGTTTGTATCCAGCCTCCTGAGATTGCGGGGCAGGCTCTTCTTCTGCTTTCTGACCATGCCACTTACATGACGGGCGGGGAGTACTTCGTTGATGGGTAAGTTTGGTCCCGTGTGGAAGGCGATATTACACTAACCACTACATTTTTAGTGGACAACTTATCTGGTAAAGAATTCAAGGGTATATATTGCCCGATGCCAATTTTACAGATGGTTCTTGGTGGACGATGATGATATGGACGAAAATTCGTATGATTACCTTTTCGCGCCGACATTGACATCATGTTATTGTATCTGTCATTTTCATTTGATGCATGTCACCGTAGTTGACAGAAAATTCATTGGTCATTGTCTCTGTGACTGCGGCAATGATAAATCTCATCTTAACCTCTACGCACTGTTTAACCATCTGTTGGAGACGTGTGACTTGTTGTGAGGGGACGCGGTGCAATGGAAACACGTGACGCACGTGAGCGTCACATGCATTATGTCTGAAACCTTACGGGAGGAAGATCAGAAACGGAAGGATAAGTACCCTCGGTCATTTCCACACCGACTGAGGTACGCATACCTTTCATACTAAATACAAACATTACTAAATAGTCGTAAGTTCTATTGGTTGTAACATGTAGTTACTTCGACAATACAGTCGTTTACACACCGAACGAGTTCTATTGGTTGTAACACCATCGATTCGGCATGTCTCACTGATCCGTCCGGTACTGGCGTTGACGTTGTAAACACAAATGATTGTTTAGTATCTGACCAACAATTAAGTCAGTTGTAGGTAATGCGTAATATCCCGTGGCACGGTTTGTTTGTCGTGAGTGGGTAATGGAAGCGCTATAAGCTTTTTCAAGTCCGTTTGAACCGGGTCGCAGGAATGAGGACTAGGATAGGGGGTCAAGTTTTTGGACGACAAGCGGTTGTTCACAATATCGAATGTCGTCTGCTGGACACTGTAACAACCGCTCAGATGACTGGGCATCTTGCATGAATAGTAATTAGCAGTAAAGACGAGCGTCTTCAGGAGGACCCTGGGGTCTGTCCCGAGCTCGGTTAGTCACATTCAACTCAGTACAGCTATACAAGTGTATGTAGGGTAGTGGTGGGTGGGTAACGCAAATAAGAAATCTAATGTCGTCCTGCCTAAGTTTGGAATTGTCGTCAGAGGAAGATCTTCCAGTGAATAGGTTTACTCTCACCTGAGAAGGAATTGTTGTGGAAGATCCCTAAGGCTCTGTTCGACTCAGAGTCGTTCTCCTGTTCGTAGTTCACGAGATTGAACGCGATCTCAAGTCCCTTTAACCCAATCAAAGAGTGGACTGCATGAGTAATTAATTGCAAGGTAATGTTGTCCAGTTTGTCGAACGTTTCGACTATATTATGGATGTCATTGTATGGCGAGTCTCGTTACACTCAATCCACTTGTGAATCATTACAAAGCGAGTTGATATTTTCTGCTTCAGGCTCTTCGAGGTCCAATGAAAGAAGGCGAATGATTGTGCTTGCTTCAAGAGACGTGCTAGCTTACTCGCCTAATCGGTCCTCCGCACGCTCGACGACCGACGGAGCGTTTGTTCGACCCGAGAACGTGTTCAAGATGCCAGGAAGGAATAGCTAATGTTTCACAGTGATTCTACGTTTGTATTAGCGGCAAGGCAGTAGAACAAAGTGGATTGCAAAGTATCGTATGTACAATCGGCCTTTCGTTGCATGGAGTAAGCTTCTGCAGTATGGACCGAGCTGCATATGAAGAAATACGGGAATGCTTACAATCGCCTACATGTTCATAGTACAGCATGAATGTGTCCTACTCCTAGATTGTGGTTTCCCATGCCGTGAGGCATCTAAATTACAAGTAGATTGTCCAGTTGTAGTTGATTTTAAATCGGGGTAAAGGGTATCATTTGATGACAAATCGCGTCGTCCATGAAGCTGAAAGTAAGGAAGTAGTACAGAAGCGATGGTGTCCGGTACAAGAGAGCAGGTATGAAATACACCGAGAATGAGATTCGTCACGCTCGGTTCTTCGCGGTAGTCAAGGTCGATTTCTAAGTTGGAGATACTTGATCTTGGTCCTTCCTGTGCACGCCATCTATCTCAAGGGACAAAGTCGTGAGCCCTTGCAAAACGTAATCTTCGAGAGCACTGTCGGTGAAACATTTCTGCGCCAAAGAATTACATCCTGGACATGACAATGATGACAATGATGACGGAGTATGGGCGCCAACAAATAAGAGGCAGGTGTGAATGTGACCGGGTGAGGAATAATATCCAATGCCATAATATTGTTCATCGCCATAGCGACCATAAACAAGAGGATCTGTCCAAGCGTTCAGAGGCGACTGATCAAAAGCGAAACAATGCATGAACAAGAAGAACGACAATAAAATATCCGAAACACATACTTCCTGCTCTATCCCCATCTGACAACAGTTTCCTAACCCAGACGGGTAAACCGGCTTGAACGAACCTGTCTCCAGAGCGATTCTCACATCCTTCGCCTTTGATCCGAGTTCCAACTGCGCCTGGGTCGTCATAGAAACATGTGCCCAACTCGAATCTCCTGGGTTGATTGGAGAAGAAACGGACGCGGAGTACCCGATCGTAGCTGAGGGTGCGCGAGCCTGATCATCACGCGTTACTAAGAGAGAACGTGCTGCCGAGGCAGGGATTCGACGCGTAGGATCGGATGTGAGGTGGACTTGACGGAGTTTACCCGGTGGGCACGAGGCAGGTCGACGTAGAATAGTGGGTCCATGACCGTGTTCTTCGAGGATATCTGCATCCGCAAATTTGGAATTATACCGAGTGACCGTAGGCATTATTCAGAATGGAATTATCCGAGGTGGCGAAATGGGATTCGCCGAGGCACGTGGTCCGCGGCGTAAAAACGAAATTGGGCAGGCGCCGCAGTGAAGGCTCGTCTCTTGATGCAAAGCGGATGGTGGAGTTTTTTAAAGAGAGAGCTTTGGTCGCTTTTAATACGTCTAAGAGAACCGGGTGCGATCATTTCTAGCTCCGCCACTCCGCGAATTGGCGATGCCCGAACCTGCTCTTGGGCCTGCCTGCATAGTCCTTTAATGGCTCATCTAGGCCATCGACTATGCTATATTGGGCTAAGAGGTTTGACAGTTGAATAGAACTACATTCTAGTTCGCGATCATAATATCATCAAGGACCTGCATTAAAGGCCATTCGGAGCCAAGGCTGGAAAAAAGAGGTATCAAACATGTACAACCTTTTTACGTATGCTTTACTTGAATACTCTACAGTGACAATACAAAATGATGACATTCCAAGGGACGGTCCATCCAGCTATCGGTGATTTATCGGGTCCTTATTGTAACACAGAAAAAAGCTAAAAGTACAATTGCGGTCCTAAAAATTCTTGAGCATGACAAGATAGGAAGAGAATGCTTAATAATGCAAGTCAAAGTCGAATCCGGTCACCTCAGCAATACCCTCAAACTGGTCCTTAACTTGAACGCTGTTGCACATACGGTGGTCGCAACAGCAGAAATAGCAAAGTTAGAGGCCGTGATCACGGCAGAACATGAAGCCGTTAACGAGAGGCCCATGATGATTGATGATTGATGATTGACAGCAAGACGTCCTACGGAGTGAGGAGTAACGAGAAGTAGGAAAAAGCACGTGCTCGTCATCTAATCTAATCGGGGTCCGCTAAGTGAGGCTTTTGAATCTTTCATTTAGTACTTCATAAACCAAGATGTGCATAGGTGAAGCAACCCGGAGTTTCACATAGCGGCCCATGTACTGTTGGGCTACGAGCATGACACCCTCCAAGTATAGGCCCTTCGACATTGCAAGATTGCTTATGCAAAACCAGTTTCAGTGACTCCAAGCTTTCTTAGGGGCGCAGAAGAGTCCTTTCTAGTCTGACAAGTATCGGAGAAACTACAGTCCGAAACCCGGGAGGTTCAGTAGGCACAATTTGTAATTGTACCGCCAGTGTGACAATGTCTAGGATTGACGATCGACGAGAGCGGTTATGTCATCCGTGCAATATATTTTGCGCCTGAGGACTCGGAGGACCTCTTCCTTTCCTCTTTTCCTACGGCCCTATGACCCACGCGCATATACCTTCTACGATTGGCGCCCTGCTGCTTGGAGGACTGTTTTCGACGATGTGGGCTACTTTCTAACGCTCTTTCTCTCGCGACGTTCCTCAGATCTCAATGTTTAGATTGTCTGGGGGAGTGTCTGCGCAGTGCATACTCTACTTCAATAGCTATCCGGAGGACAAGCGCCCAATCAAGTTTCTTGTGAGTCATTGAAGTTTGTTTGATTTTCTGCGCATTAGGCGCTAACCCATTGTGATGGCCAGGCTTTATTCATCTGGTTAATCATATTCTTGATTTGCGGAATACGTCGCCTTCTGATGTTATTCGAGTTAGGCTCGTCGACCTGCTGCAGACAGTTTTCATCTGGGCTGGATTGTGGTATTACTTGATTGAACATTTTGGAGATCGTCCTGCAATCGATTCAACACCTTGGTGAGTTGTTAGTCTGATTTCATGGTCTGCTCTCCTTTAACATCCATTTGTTAGGCCCGTTGCGGTACGTCTTGTTCATGTCCATTGCTGAAAGTTTCTGATATATTGCTCTCTAGTCTATAACAGTTTCAAGTGTGCGCTCTGCTTTTTACTTCCCCTTCCGAGTCCTGTTGACATAAAGTAGACGGCGCTTACAGTTGCTGTTCACGGGTACGATGAGTCCATTTCTATCACTCTCACAGATAATTGACCGACCCAGGTTCTATGCCTATCGAATATACATCTGTTAGTAGCCTCGTTTGAAAGCCATACTTTGCTGATGGAAAGATATAGTGGGCAAGCGGCACTGGCTGCTCCCTTCCTTCATTGTGCGTGTTCGTAGATTTTGATGAATTTGACGTCCTAATGCGAATCCCTAGGGCCTTTTATGCCTTGTTCGCGCAGGTGTGATAGCCGCATGATCTTCTTCCTAGTCTTTATTAAAACGCAAGTTTCTTAAGGCTTCGCTGGAGGTGACTTGATGTACTCGCTTTATGATTCTGAGTTGCTGATCTGGCTTGTCTCTGCGCTGCAGCGGTCACATCAGCGTTGTAAGTCTCGCTACTTCACGACATACCATTTTCTATGATCTCATCAAACTCCCAGTGTAATATATCCCACATTTTCTTCATTCAGGGCACATCTAGGAGTGAGAAACGCTTTATCTATGTCTCTGCTGGGCTGATGCTGTTTGACAGTGGATTTTCACTGCTGCGCTTTCACTTCTGTTTGCTACGGACGTCATCGTTACAGCTTCCCTAATCTACCTTTTATATAAAAGCCGCACGGCCACGACAAGGTTCGTCGAAAGTGTATAAAGGCTTGTTCAATTTGACTAGAAGGTTCTCAAGTCCTGTTAATAACACTCTTACGTGGCTGGGTCAGTACACGTTGAAGACAGGAATCGTCAATTGGTGGGTTCCAGTTGCGTTTTTGCGTTTTTGAGATTGTGCTGAGTTTGCTTAAGTGCGGGAGCTCTATCGTCACTTATCTGTGTAAGTTATATCTTGGTCTTTTCGATCTCTAACTCACACATTAAAGTGGTGTTTCATGTCACACAACCTAATTTTTTTGACCATTTTTTGGGCCATCGCAAAGCGTGAGGTCCCTTGGGTTTCACTTTCTTTTGAAATACTAACGACCTGAACACCAGTTTATGCCAACTCCTTTTTTGCTGCGTGAGCTCTCATAGCATTTTTAAAACAAATATTTTCTCAAAGATTGCAGACTAAACGCACGCGAGAGTCTGCGTCGGCGCAGTTCACTTGTACTTTCCGAGTCCAATCCTTTACGCGAGATTCGGCTAGGCACACGTACTTCTGATAGCGTGAAATTTGCGCGGCCGCGTTCACTCACCAAGTCAGCGTCCGTTCCCCAACTTTCGGTGTGTTTTGGAGCATTATTTCTCGTGTCTTGTCTGTTGACGCTCTTGAAGAACCCACGATCTTCTCAGTCAACCGCATCATCTGGAACTAGAAACAGCATCAACAGCAACAATGACCGATCCAAGTTGTTACTTTCTTAGATTTGTAAACGATAGGCCTGTATAGAAGTAATTTTAAGTCGATGTTCAGTACGAAAAAGTCACATCCAGCATGTGACCGCGAGTGGAAGTGTGGGCGTCTCAGCACGTGAGACGCGTGGCAGTGACCGATGAGCACAAAGTATCCACAAGTCGTCGGTACGTCGTCTGTGTGCACGGTTGCGCTCGGCTGACTCTCCTAGGGTACACGCTCGTGCAGCAGATTGGCGGCGGTGGCTTCTCCTCGTACGTCTCTTCCCACGGCATTTCCGGCCCGTCTCACCCCGCGCCCCCAGCGTCTTCCGCGCGGTCAATGTGGAGACGCACCGCGTCGCTGCGTGCAAGCTCACCGCGGTCACTGAGCCCGCCGCGCGCAAGGCCGCCGAGAAGGAAATGCGCATACATGCCGTCCTCAAGCACACACATGTCCTCGAGTTCCTCAACGCCGTTGTTGTCGAGGCCAAGCACGCTCATCTCTACGTCCCCGGCATCTACATGCTCATGGAGCTCGCGGCTGGTGGCGATCTCTTTGACAAAATTGGTCCGTGCATCCCTTCTTTCCCTAGTCTGTCGTTCAATCTCTCCGCAACAAGTCCCAGACGTGGGCATCAAAGACGACATCGCCCATCTCTACTTTAACCAGCTCATCTCTGGCATGGTACATCCATCCACCTATCCTACGTCCTCACCCTGATTCTAATGCCCAGGACTACATCCACACCCAAGGGGTGTGCCACCGCGATCTCAAACCTGAAAACCTCCTTCTAGATGCAGCTGGCACCCTTAAAATCTCTGACTTTGGTCTCTCTGCCGTATACAAGCTTAAGGAATCAGGGCGGACGCGTCTTCTCACCGAGCGCTGCGGGAGCCTGCCCTACGTTGCCCCAGAGGTAGGTCCCTCGCCTTTTCGCTTACTAATCTGACGTGCCACAGCTCAACTCGGACGAACCGTACAGCGCCGAGCCGATTGACGTATGGGGCATCGGCGTCATCCTATACGCCATGCTCGCAGGCAGTAAGTCCTTCCCCTCTCGCAACGCAACTCAAACCAAATCAAACCAGACACGCCCTGGGATGAACCAACGACGCACAGCCCCGAATACGCGCGCTACGTTTCTGGCGCAATCTTTGACGAGGCCCCATGGTGCACCTTTACTGCGGAAGCACTTTGTATGTCCCCTTCCACTTTCCCACGCCACCAACGCTCAACAATCCAACAGCGCTCGTCTGTGGCCTGCTGACAATCGACCCGCGTGACAGATTCACGCTCGCAGACGCGTTCCAGCACCCCTGGTGCATCCGGTGCGCCGGCCCGTCTCCCCTCTCTGCCCCCACTAACACTGCACAACTCGCCAACCAGGCGCCTTCGATCCTCGCCGAGCAACTCACTGCGGCCCTCCGCGCAAACGGCGACATGGCCCTCGCCGCACCAGATCTAGGGCACGTGCACTTGCGCCTCTTCCCCTCGTCCCTCTGACCACTAACTCTTTCAGATCCACAAACACAAACACATACAAAAACACACCCGATGAACCTCCTTCCCAGTTCACTCAATCCCTCATGCTCTTTGTGCGTTCCCCTTACTGAACGCTAATCACTAAGCTAATCACCCATCAGTCGCAAACCCAATCTGGCACTCGGTACACCCCGCACCTTACGCGCTTCTATGCTGCTCTTGCGCCTGCGCTACTAGTCACCTGTATACGCGACGCCCTTGAGGCGTTTGGCGTCAAGTGCAAGGTTGCTACTCCTTTGTTAGCGTCGGATACTGATCTGAACACGCCAATGGACACCGGCATGGGCACGGACGCGGGCATGGACATGTCCCTGCATGAACATGAGCATGAGAACCTGCCCCAACCTCAACCCCAGCCCCAGTCTCAGCAGAACGCACCCCAGAGAATGCGCATCGGAGGCTTCGACGCGCGCAAAGTCGTGTTTAAAGGCTGGGTCGATCTTGAACCTTTCGCGTACCGCGGACACCAGGGGAGTTTTGTCGTTTTGAGTCGTGATGTTGTGCGTTCTGTTTTCTTGGCTGCTTACTTTCTTGCTCACTGACTTACTTATCCCTCTTCTTCCCCCTCCCCCGCGCGCATCCCCTCGCTGACCTCGCTGATCTCTGATCTCACACAGGGAAACCCGATGTCCTGGCGCCAGATGTGGAAAGCGCTCGTTGGACATCCGGCGGTTGAAATGCATGTCTTGAGGAAGTGAGAGGCGTGGGTTGCGTGGCTGGCGTACAGTGTATATATATGTATGGTATTGATTGTAGAATTAGGTGTAGATTTTTGTACATAGATAGATACGTTGTTCTGGCTTTTTGGTTTATAGATAGTTTACTCTGCTCTTGTACAGATGAGGGTGCAAAATGGTCGTATGGGTGCGACTAAAGCAGTGATTAACATCAGAATTTCGTAGAGATGAGAAAATGACAAGGAAATGGACTGTCCTTCTGCCAATTCGAAGCACTTCACATCAGATCACGACCGGTCCAAGTCAGTTTCATCGATTTATTAGACAGAATGCTTATTCATGGGTATACTAGCTATGCGAGTTATTTTTCTTGGCATGTCCAATTATAATTAGTACATGTACATTACAAGCTATATGGGAACCATGCAGAGAGATCACCAAGGCCTGGAGCCTCGTCTGCGCGAGAAGTCGTAGCCCGAATAGTTGCCTTCTTTCTATTCTGCGACGCCAAATAACCAATATTCATCGCAGACAAGACAACCATGAGAATAGAGAAAATGAGGAGTGTCAGGGTAGCTTTGGTGTAGAGGGGAGCTGGAGAAAGCGTCCCAAGGAGCCAGGTCGCGAGAATGCCGCCAGAGTTTGTCATGATGAATCCGATCGCGATGGCGGTAGCTCGACGAGTATAGGGTGCAGTGTTGTTGGCGTTCCATGTGGAGAGCGCAGGAGCGCCATTGTATGCGCCACTGATACTCATGAATAGACTGCCGTATTTGACGTGGGGATTTTGGGACGCTGCAAGGCATGAGATTTAGATACGTGGTGTTGAGACGTAGTTTGACGTACCGTAGAACATTGCAAAACCAATCGTGGCGAGGATACCGGAGAATATACTGACGATGCCGCGAGCGCCGTAGCGGTCAGAGAGGTAGGATACAACAATGGAGACTATCAACAAAACTTGATAAACGAAGGAGAAAAATACAGATTGGTCGGCTCACCAACGAAAGCTGCGGCGAAAGGAGGCACACTATAAAGTTGGGCGTCAACATTTGTATATCCTAGGCCGGAGAGGATGGACGGTGTGAAGCTACCCTAACTGTCAGGATATGTACAGCTTCGAAAAGACAAGGTTGACGTACTATCCAAGAGCATAAATAAGAGTACCTGATAAGAATTCCATTAGAAAATCTCATGAACAAAACTGATGATGATATTACCATCGAAAAAGAAAGCCACAGCGATCATCCACACGTGAGGGAGGGTAAACGCCTTCCAAATCTCGCGCCAGCTAAACGAATCCGCATCATCCTGGAGGCCAGTAGCACCAGTCTCGCGCAGGCGAGCAACAACATACTCCTTCTCCTCCTCAGTCAAGAATCTGGCCCGTGCAGGCGAGTGCGGAAGGGTGAAGAACGACGAAAGGCCAAATAAGACAGTGAAAAGACCTTCGAGGATGAATATCCATGCCCAGCCAGGCCGATGGCCCACCCCGTCCATGTGAATGATACCATAGGCAAGGAGGCCCGAGAAGGCACCAGAGAGAGAGGCTGTGGAGAAAAAGGCAGATATCCTGAATGATTGGGTCATTGGATGATCGTGACAATGAAAAATCATGTCAACGGACCGTGACTGGAGTTGTCGGCGTGGATACCAGAAGGATAGATACAAGACGAGGCCAGGGAAGACGCCACCTATGCAGATTGTGAGGTATGGAAGGAATAGTTATGTTTCAATTACACACCTTCGCAGAGCCCGAGGAAGAATCGGCACACTAAAAGACCGTGATACGATTTCACGACGCCTAAAAGTACAATTAACAACATGCAACGTCTTGTAATGACGATAACACCAAACCTTGAAGAGTGGTGATTATTCCCCACAACGTCAGCATTGTAGGCAGCAGTAGGTTTGGTCCTACAGCCTACTCGATGTTATCAAGTATTTCAAAGTGGACAGAAGAATCAAGACACACCTTTAAGACGAGATTCGAAGGAAGTTCCGCAACAATGTACGGAACATATGTCACTGTGAGGGCAACGCAGTATTCGTAGTTGTTCATCTTGAGGTCAGTCTGCAGGCCCGCCACACGAGCATTCCCGAGATTGGTCCGGTCCTAAGCAGAACGATGATATCAATGATCAAAACTAAGCAAGATGTCCCGACTTACCAGGAACGATAGTAAATAGAACATGGCCACCACAGGAAGGACATAGACATCGACCTTCCGCCAAGTCTTGTCCAGCTTCGCATCAAACACAGTCTCCTCGATGGAGCCAATGCTCGAGGACTTTTCTTTGTCTGTCATGAGCAGAGGTGAATCCGGACCGAAGGATGGGAGGGGCGCAAGTAATCCATCGAGCACTATATATACGGCAACTCAGGACGAAGCGGTTAATGAGGTCCACGTGAAATGATGGCCTGTTGGAGCCGAGGATCAAGGTCGGACGAGGAATTTACGCGAATGACTGACTCTACATGTGATCCTTGCACACGAATTGTATCTCCTGAGAGACCTTGCTTAGGAGTGGCTCGAAACTTGACAGAATGGTCTAGTATGACAGAGCTGTGCTGAACTTCTTCGAAGGACAGGAATGAGATGTGCTCACGTAGAGGAACAGAAAGTCAATTCGGCCGAAATCTGACAAGTCCGATATTTTCATGGGCGCTTAGGGCGACCGAAACATTGAAGCGGAACGATCAATGATAGCCTCTTCGTCTTTGCCGCATGAGCGGAGAAATGAATTTCTTCACAGGAGAGGAGCAAAATCTGAACCATAGCTATTGATGAACTCACACTACAAGATGCCAGGGAGATGCTTTGACAGTCCGGCGTTAGCCGAAAAAGCATCCGTTGTTTCGCCTATCAATTGATCATTGATCAGGTGGGTACTACCACTCGGTGGTTAATTTCTACCATATGTCGGCCGAAAGACGTGTACAACTGCAGGCCGTCACCGTTGCATGTATGTCCTGACTTGATGGATTAGGTTCTAGTTTGTTTCTGTCCTACAAGCAGTTCAAATGGATGAACCGCAACTGATATCTAGGGTCATGACTCCGACTGCAATGTGTTTTGATTCCTGTGGTGTTTCCCTTCATTCTCTTTTCAATTATGTATGCACATAAGATAGCGTTAATTATAGTTGGTTCAATGAGTTTGTTATGTGGAGAGTAGCAAGTCAGAATACGAGTAAAATGAGGTTATGTAGAGAAAATATGCCAGGGTGGAAGCATGATAACAAGATTTTCCGATGAAGGATCTCAAGCCCGTTGGTGAACAGACCTCAGCATTCAATAAGAGGCTGCACAAAAGCACTGATATGTACCTACTTATTCACAGACATCACACCAAATTCACAAGATGGCTTTGCTATCCCTGATATTAATACATGACTCAAAAGTCAGAAAACATGGAAAGGTTAGTCCTAGAGTCAAACAAAAGTCTTGTCAACCATAATACCAGTATAGTATATGTTGAGGAACAACTTGTACTGGACCTAAGATACATCATTTATGTTTTTATTTTCTTCTTTTAGACATTTATCAAACATGCCACCTCAAAGTGATGTGTTGATATAGTGTGTAAAAAGAAGGCTTTTAAGAGCCTAGAGCACACCAAGTCACCCATGCCAATAAGGCAGCCAAGTATAGGTGGCATGCAACAAGAAAGAAGGATAAAAAAATGCAAAGTAAGAGATTAGAGTCCAGATTATAGTTAGACAAGCTTTATTATCATCAACAATTTTGATTTAAAATGGCAGCTTACATACAAATGCCATAATTACAATGCAAATTGACTACACAAAAAATATATTGAAAATAATAAACAACAAGGGAAGGAAAGAAAGCTGTAATGTAATGATAGTAATAAAATAGCATTAATCTTCTTGAACATTATTATATTTTGTATATTATTATTTTTCTGTGCATATTATACATATAAATAATATATTACTTGACTGCTTAGCAATTAGTTAAGCAGTCTTGTTTTAGACTTTTTAACTAGAGAGATCTATTAATGCAATAATGTCAGGTGATCTGCTCAACAAATTAAAAGATGCTCCTGAAGCATCAAGGAACACTAAGTAATGAGTAGCAACAACTGCACTGCAGCAGAGATATGCTGCAAATCAATTGACAAGTGAAATTATAGCCTATGTAGAGAATTATCCATAGTTCCATATCAATGACAGAGCAATATATACTACAAATATGCATGGCAATCAAGTACTATGTGTTCCAAATGTAAAGTTGTTATTGATAACTATTCTAAAGCAATTCCACCAAGTGGTGGGGCACTTTGGATTATTATGCACTTTGGCATATATACATTATTGGTATTGGTGGCCAAAGATAACCAATAAAGTGGCAAAATTTTACTCAACTTATGAGCAATGTTAAAGATTGAAAATGATAAAATATTAGCTACTGCCCAAATAAAGCAATGAAATGGGCAATTATTCACATATAAAAGGATTTGGAATATCTAAAGGACTTTCTATAGCAAGGATGAGAAATATTGTCTAGCCAAGATGGCTAATGAACTAGTTGCAAGTCATGACAGAGTCCTTACTATATATTCAAATCTCTCCAATTTAACTATGGCTATCAACTAATGCTGCACTGCCTGAGCAGCACCTTAAGAATACAACTCAATTGTTGATACAAAGCACAGAGCCAGTGCATAGCATGCCATTTAAAGCTGTTTAGCCTATATAAGTGGTAGAAAGGGCTAGTAAATCCTTGTTAGAAACAATTCAATATAAATCTGGGCATGCAAAGCTATATTTACTTTTAAAAGAAACTGAAGAGGTGGAAAATGCTGCTAAAAGCAGAGAGCAAGTGCTTGAAACAAAAAGAGTATAATATGCAGCTTTAAAAAAGCTGGTAAAAATGAAGAAAATGTCAGTGTCTATAAAAAAGTATTGTTAAACAATAATGAAAAATCTAGAGCTAGCTCAACAATAAAAGTCTAGTTACAATTAATAATGAAAAAGTATCCAGTGATCTTAGAGATAGTGGCTTGGAGAGGCCAGGATATTCCAGTGATAACACTTTAAAGTAGCTGAATGCCAGCAATAGTAATGTCAACTCAGCAGTAACAGTAAGAATTACCTAATCAAGTATTAATATTCTCATTAATTTATTTGCATAAATTAGGCATAGTGTGAAAATAAAGTGGCTATATAAGCTTTAGAAAGCTTTGCAGCAATCCCTACCTTGTTTTTTTTATACTATAGCAGTATATAGATTAGTTACAATATCTTCTGCATTTACTTTAACACTCTTTATCAAAGTATAATCATTTTGAGTTCATTAATTTTAATCACACTTTTTTATATCTGAAATACCATCTTTCAATTCATTGAAAATGAACACACCTGAAAAAGCCATATGTTCAGATCTTTTAATATGTATAAATATATACAAGCTTTTAATTAACAAGGTTTTCTTGATAATAAAAAATCATTTACATATTCTTGTATATATAGCTACTTGACCTATGCTGATACCAAATATGCCAAATTTCAACAAACTATCAGATTAAATGCATTTATATATTTGATTATTGATTTTTGACTACAAATGAATAGATTATTGTAAATGTGAGTTCTAGGGGTAAGGAGCATTTTCAAAGGCCTCTGCACAATAAGCCCACATTCACTCATCATTTATGTCATTTCTTCTTGCAGACTCAAAGCCATTTTCAGTTCAGTGCCATTGATGTGGCAGATGCTGAATCAAGAACAGTAGAGCTAAGATATCTCTCAATTTTTTTTTATATATCTTTGCACTCTCATCGCTACTTGTATCTTGCACAGGTGAGTGCCTTATTGTTCTCTCATTTTCATGCTTGCTCACTAGTCCTTTGCAGAGTAGTGTCCAACTCTTCAAATCAATATTTCTGAATCATTCTATACACTACTCTCCAAAGTAGGACTTCTCATCTTTTCTTATTGCTTTTAAGAGTGTCACTTATGTGCTCACATAGAATTTTGAACTTGCTCTCAATAACATCATTTCTTATGCCAGTTTCATTTGCATTGTAAGCTAATAGCATTGAACATGCTTATCATGGCTTGCTCACATTAAGTTTGGTTTTTATTAGATTTGATTTCAGTGCCTTTTAGTCATACTTTTTCAATCACCCTCCCTCCTCTTCCTGAAAGGTTTTGTGTTGTATCATTTTGTAATTTTCACATCATTGGAAATAGAAAAAGTTGCAGGGACAATCTATTAAGGCGCTCAAGTAGTCTAGAGGGTTATTCCACCAATTTGTTTTGAGGCCATCACCAGGGATATTTAATAGTAGAGGTCTGATAAATTATCCTTTGATTTGTTAACTCCAGTTATCCTCCAGACCTAATATGTTTGTTCCATTCACATTCCACTTGCACCCTATTGCTATATTGTATCAATGCCACTCTGGCTTAGGCATGGTGTTAAATACAGGTCCCAAACTTCTTTTTATTAGATTTATTATGTAATAAAGGGAAATTTCAGAGATGCATTTTTATGCTAATTGAGTCTAAATTCTTTCTAAAACTGAAAAGAGTGACCCAATAGGGTCATAATTAACCTCTCCATGGATAAACTGGGTTTGCCTGTTCCACACACAACCATGCAATAACACAGCAAGTCAATACATCAATCAGTTTGTGATGTCGAGGTGGTAATCTCATATGTGTCACTCCATATGTTGCATAGTAGGTATACTTTCAATTTTGACCATGTCCCACCCAAAGTTTGAATTTCAGGTGTATCTATAAATTACTTCTCTCTGATTGTAACTTAACCATCATAATTTGACTGTGGACTTCCGTTTCACTATGTATAGGTGAAAACATCCTTTGGCCAACATATTGTGATATAACATCTTCCAGGTAATGTACATGGAAACACTTTCTATAAGACAAATGAATCATTTTATGCAATGAGATGAAGAACCTTGACATTCATTTTCTGATCCAGATTAACCCTGATATGAAAAGTTTGGACCTTTTGAATTAAAGAATACCTTGAGCAAATCAAACATACAATTAATTGCTGCAGAGATTCTCTGGATATCATCTTGATAAATAAAGGTCTGTCCTACTACAGGGTCCCTTGTGACTGGTTGTTCACCATAAGGTCCTAGTACAAGTGTGCAATAATGCAGAGCTATATAAATAGTCTAGTATTTAAACCCAAGGTGGTCCAGAAGATATTGCAACCTGAAATGACTTAACAAAGTGCATTTAATGTCAGGCAGTAGTTTGAATGTCAAGTATGTAAAGTGCTCATGGTCAAGAAAAATTGTCATATGATCTTAATCACCAGTACCTCCTATGTGTGCATCAGTCCCATGAACAACATAGCCTTTGCACAGTGTTGTACTTACGTCCTATACATGTAGGCTCATAGTACATTAGCTTGACAAGGACTACCCTACCCAGAGTAAGATTATGGGAGGCAAGGTATCTGAGAATGATGCTGTTTAAAACTGTGGAGTTCGATGTGTGTCCACTTCCAACTAGAGCAGCAGAAGAAGGAGTAACCAGATAAAGGACAAGGAGAGGAAGCACATAAAAGCAGACTTGTAATGTATATAGTGAGGTTCTTTATTCTAAAGAGTAGTTAGTAATTTCCCTGAATGATTTTAATGAAACAGTCTACCAATTGATGCAATAGTATTTGAAGTAGGACAAACCAGCTATGCACCAAATCTTTCTGTTATTCTATCTTTTATAGAGCACTTATAGTCTGCCATCTTTTGTGGATGCAACAATGTTCCAAATTGTTGGCCAGGATGGACTGTGCCTTGCTTTGCAGAATTAGCTTTGCAATTCATGATGAAATTAATACTAGTCTGGACACTCATGCTTCATAATAGGAGGAGCATTGCTCAATAAAATTTGGAAAGTTAAAACTGTTCATACAAACCCAGTCTCTAAAGCATTATTGTGTAGACAGAGATCCAACTCAGTCAAGACAGGAATACAGAAAATATATTTTTTAATGACCAGATAGGTATGTGTTTTTACATCTGGCAATTGATGCTGATTTTTTATGGGGCTTATTGGGAA
>QLON01002261.1:0-31348 GCA_003313675.1 Termitomyces heimii | reverse complement strand
GTGGTACAATGATATGCTAATAAGTAAAGGTATTCATGACTTTTGGTCGAGAAAGAGGCCGAGGTCGAATGTCGGGACGGTCTGGAATGGAATCAACAAGACTGTTTTAAAACACAAAATGGAGTGGCAGACCTCGAGCTCCTTGGTTTGGGATCGAGGGAGGAGGGCACCTGGACGGACCATGACGTCCATCTTGTTTGCGAAATACCAGAGGCTGGATGTATAGCGCACGATGAGTTCGAGGGACGATATGGAGCAGACGCCCGAGTGCTCTGTGGGAAAAGGTTGAGCAGAAGGGTTGCAAAGGCTACGAGACACAGACCGAGGATGGCGCGGTGGACCTGGTCAGCGACAGCATCGCGGCGTTCTTGGGCGAGGTACTTTCTCATTGAGCTCTCCTCTGGGACCTTGTAGGCGAGGAGACCGCCGACGTTCTGGAGCTCTGCGATGTAGAGCTTGCGGTCGGCGTCGCTGGGGAGCATGTGGGCGTGGGCAAGGAGCTTTTGTGCCATGTTGAGGAGGGACATCTGGTCAAGGGGAGGCGTGAGATGGACGTCGTCGTCGTCGGGGAGAGGGCGGGTGCGGCAAGCCTCGATGAAGGCCTGGACGCGGAGGTTGAGGGCAATGTGGTTGGGGTCGGTGGAGGTGGGAGAGGCGTAGATGCTAGGGCTGGGAGGTGGGGCAGCGAGGACTGTGGGAAAGTGAGAGTTGAGGAGACTTGTTGCGTCGTCGAGACGGCCGGCGTGGATGTGAGTGCAGATCTCTGGGAAGTGGTCAGGCAGGGCAAGGGATGGGCACGTGAGCGTACGCTTGCGCTGGTGGATGCGGGCGACCTCTGCAGGGGGAAGGTCATGGTCAGGGGCAATCTCGTCGCCGTCGCGAGTCAGGTGACGGACGGTGCTCTCGCGGACAAATGCGGCTGCGGTGTTTGTGTAACCGCGGTGAGCGAGGTAGTCGAGGACGATGGCGCGCTAGAGAAGCGTGAGACGGGCGTGCGGGCGCGACGAGAAGGCTCACGAGGGCGTACGGCGTCGTCTCCCCGAGCTCCCTGCCCGGGCAGTAATACAAAGAGCACATGTTTGCGTCTATTTACATCAACTGTCCCTACTCCCCCGTGGCCGTCCCCGTCCATCCTCGTCTCCCAGCAGCCCTCGCTCCTCCTCCGACAGCCGGCTGTGCACGTGCCGCCGTCCCCGCCTCCCGTACAGGAACGACTGTGACACAATCACCACGTCAAACATCAGCGTCCCCCCGCTCCCCAGGAGATATCTACACCCAGTCAGCACTTGCAACCACAAACACTCACACACACGCACGGGATGCTCTCTGTCACAAACGCCGCAGACTCTGGCCCCTGCATGACTGGCGATGTCACGATCGACGCCACATAGAAGGCATTCCCCAAAAAGGCAAAGACGAATAGATACATCGACAGGCCCTGCTCCCCCGTCAGCTGCGGCGACCTATAAAACAGGGTTCTCACCTCTACGGATTTACGAACATACTAAACTCCGTCAGACAGTTCCACTTGGGGCCAAACCACTCACATTCTTCCATATCTGCGGCAGCCGCGACGTCAGGTACAGCGTCGTGCACAGCCACGCAAACACCCGCCCCACCGTGCGCTCGTCATACGGCAGCCCATCCACCGCCCGTCCATTCAACACCACCCCCGTCCTCGTAGCCCGTCTCTCTTGCACTATCCCAAACAGCGCCCACACCCCCAAAAACATGATCGTCCCTGCTCTCGTCTTGGAATGCAGTCTGCTTGCACTAGCCCCCTCGGGCGCAATCTCCAATGCCACTCCCCCGCCCACATGCAGCTCCCGTTCCAGCGGCCGACCGCGGTGCCCGCCGCCATTAAATTCATCATCGGTGCTCGAGCACGCCGAGAACGCCCCACCAAGGCTTCTGGAGCGCTGTCGGTACCGCTCGATGCTCCACGATATACTCTCTCGGCGGGTCTTGTGCGCCGCCTCGGAGTGGAAGCTGTCGGCGAGTGCCGCGAGTGCATCGTCGTCTTCCACGTCGTTGTCGTCGCCATCGGCAGGACACCGTCGGCGGTGGTCGACGTGGGGCTGCCCGTCCTGCTGCGCTACAAGGGCAGCAGAGGCTGCGACGTTGGCTGCGACGACAGACAGGGCGCGATAGCGCACGTGATCGACAGATGTGCGGGTGCGGGAGACAGAGGGGAGAAAGCGGGCGTGCAAGAGTGGTTTGGGGTGGAAAGAATAGTAGCAATATTGTAAGACGAGAGAAATGTCGACAAATACAAAGTACACGGCGAGATAAGTCTGTGAAGCGATAAGCGGATGAGGTCCGGTGAAAAGATAAGCAAACCTGGAAGGGAAGCTGTTGCGTGAGAATGCAGCCGATGAGGTTGGAGACGTCGCCTAGGCAGGAATGAGGGCAGGCGCAGAGAAAGAAAAGGCAGCGCACCGAGGAGCCAGTTGGCAAGGAACGGGAGTGCAAGGCCATCGCACGACTGACGCTTGATGTTCTCCACGAGTTGGCTGGGGTGGGTGAGTGGGGGCGGTCTGCAGGGGGTACGATGTAACTCACGGGAACTGGGCACCAAGCCAGCACGCGAGGGACGAATATCCCAGCAGCTGGCTGAGCGTCGAAGCCATTCAGGGGTTTTCTAGGCGTCACACGATTAATATTCATCTGTGACTGCCGTGTGACAGTGTAATGGAATGAAACGCCGCGTGACGAATCACTTATCCTTCTAACACTCATGTGACTGCTCCCCATGAAGCGCGCCGCCGCCAACAACTCCAGTTCCACCGCAAAAAAGACTCGCTTCGTTGATCCTGCCGACGACCCAGTCCGCTTCGCAGACGACGTCGACGCCGCACTCGAAAACACCTCCCACCGCCGCAACCGCGTCCGCACAGACGGCTACGACTCCGACTCGAGTGACGACGGCGAGGGCGTCGTCCACAGCCGCAAGCACAAGCCCGACTCTGCCAATGGCGATGTCGACGACATGTTCGCCATAGACGCCGACACCACCACCGCCACCGCTCCCCCGTCCACGAAGAAGAAGAAGAAACACGAGTACCTCCGCCTCGGCGATATCGAGGGGCAGGAATTCAACGACTCCGCCTCTGCTTCCGAGGACGACTCAGAGCCAGAGGACGAGGATGACGCCGAGCGCCGCAAGAAGGCCGGCATGGGTTATGAATTGTCCTCCTTCAACATGCGCGACGAGATGGAGGAGGGCAAGTTCACCGAGGACGGCAACTATGTCCGATCAGTCGACGTCCACGCCGTGCACGACAAATGGATGGACGGTCTCAGCGACCGCGAGATCAAGCAGGCCCGCCGCAGGAAACGACTCCACGACAAGGCTCAGCGCGACAAAATACAGGCAGAGGAAAAGGAGCTCCAGGAGAGCGGTGGAATGCCCAACTTGGAGAAGGATTTGCTCGCCATGCTCAAAAAGGGCGAAACTGTCCTCGAAGCCCTACAACGTCTCGGCGTACAGGCTAAAAGGGCTCTCAAATCGCAAGTCCCCTCCTCCTCCGCTCTCACACCCAACACGACTGACCTGCTTCTATTGCAGAGCTCATTCCAAACCCGACGCCATGCGCGAACCCACCCAGATCGAAAAGATCACTCATCTCGCGTCAAACATCATGGCCCTCGGCGAGTCAGACATCTACTCCAAGACCTACGAAGAGCTCGTCCGGTCTGTCCGAGCCTCTGGCTCTGTCGACTCCTCATGGGCTCCCCCCTCTGCCGACGTACGCTACGAATACAAGTGGGACATTCCCACCGGCCCTCAGCCAGACCAAGTCTTTGGTCCATTTAGCGAAGACGAGATGAAGGCATGGATGAAGGCCTCCTATTTTGGGGTCGCCGGTGAGAAAGTCAAAGTCCGTCCTGTAGACGGCGATTGGGCAGACTGGGAGGATGTAATCCAGTGATTCATGATTGAACGATCTTAATGACTGATATACTGGAATACATATGATACCTCTGGCAATCCAACTTCTGCTCGTAAAAGGTCATCGTGGTTATTCTGCAGCTCCCCATTCGTAAAGTGGTTCCATCTACCAATTTATCTGTTAGCCTGCCTATTCAAGATAAAAATTACTTACGTGCTTGCGTCGCCGTATAACAGAGCAGGAGACTTGACCATCTGCTTCCCGTCCTTGCAACGTTTACACTTGAACGTCTCGTGTGTCTCGCACAATGTCTTTTCGTTAAAGTTGAATAGTTGCCGCAGCGCGTCCAGCGAAAAGTGCCGCTCAGTGTCCTCCTTCTCATCCACAACGGCAGACGAAAGAGCCTGCTTATTCGCCTGTCGCTGAAAAATCTTTTCCTCAATCGTACCCGTCGATATGAATCGGTACACAAAACCTAACACACAAGTCAGATCCAGAGCCTCGAGACACACACGCAGTGTATTTCTCACATTCCTTCTTTTGCCCATCACGCCACACACGTGCCAATGCCTGCTGATCGGCTGCTGGATTCCAGTCTGGAAGGAAAAACGGTTGAGCCATTCGTGTCCGTGGATTATCCAACATCGGCTCACCAGGATCGAACAAAACAAGCCTGTTGGCACCGATGAGGTTGATACCACATCCACCGGCTTTACTGCTCAAGAGAAAGATGAACTCTTTCCCTTCAGGATCATTAAACTGATCAACGAGCTTCTGTCGCTTCGTGATGGTCATTGTCCCGTCCAACCGGAAGAACCCATACCTGCAAGACACATCATCAGAGTGTCAGACAGACTGTCGCAGACAGAACCGACTTTTTGATTCTGCAGAGCCTTTCAAACAAATCTAACGTCTGCGTGTAATTGCTAATCAAAACAATCTTGTCTGTCGTATGTGTTTTGATGTGATGCAAGAACCTACCACATAGCCCTTGGTCAGAATACTCTCAATGAACCGCATACGTTGACGCACCGTTCCAACACTACAAACTTGCCGCTCCAGTCGCATCGCACTGCTTGACTCCGTCCCCGACTAGAGGCGCCAGCACCTGCAAAGCCTTCTGGAATCAGATGCTCGCTTCCTCGAAGATCTTCAGGAAGGTTTAGGAGCTCTGGATGGTTACATAGCTTCTTGAGAATGTTAATTGCTTTGAGAGGTTGAGAATCCGCTCCTCGCAGGAGAGCTTTAATCTCGGGGGAAGAAATGAACAATCGGTAAAGCGATAGCTGGAATTCTGAGAGTCCGCAAAACACGACGTGCTCGTATTTCACAGGAACTGGAAAAAAAACACTGCTGAGACCCAGGTATTTTGTTTCAGAAAAGTTGGAACGAACGGTATTTGGAGAGAAGGTCGTTTGTTCTTCGGATGATAAACTTGGTCACGAGTCCACCCAATTCCTTCAGCTTCTCCTCGCTCTTCGCCTTGACTTCATCTGTAGCTTCCGCGTCTCGTCCGCGGATGATCAAATTCTCAAAATTCTTCCGGAAATCATTCTTAGAGCCTAGGAAATTGGGATTGGCAAAACTCAAGAGGGAAAAGTACTCTGTAAGGTCGTTCTGTCCATGCAAAAGTCAGGGTACGCGTTTGCCGCACATCAACGTCACGATACCTGCCTGAATGGGAGTGCCAGTCAGAATGACGCGTCGTTTGACATTCAAAGCGTTGAGTGCTTGGTATGTCAGTGATTCTGTCGTAAGCGTTATCACTAGTGGTGCTCTAGCAACAAAAAGACTCGCCCGAATTCTTAAGCCTATGCCCCTCGTCACATAAAAGTAAACCAACACTGCAATTGGCAAGATACGCTCCAAGGGTCCGTAGAGTTTCATACGAAACTATCATCACTGGTGCAAAAATCAGTTGTCAGTCGAGGTATCTTATAGAGGACTTGCCTGGTTGGGTGACATTTCTTCCGGAAGCAGCTACCCAACGAGCAACTTTTTCTAATAGTTCGCTCTTACCACCTTTCCCATCGACAGCCAATGGGTTCAACGCGTCTTTACCTAGCCATTTGACTGATAGTCCTTCTAGTTAGCAGAGTACGTAGGGAGCAGTCAATGACGTACCAAACTCATTCGCCCAGTTTTTTACTAGACTAGAAGGACACGCGATAATACACTTCTCTATAGTGGGCTTTGCAGCGCGAGGCGACTGTTTGAGTAGTGTCCAAAGTAATGTTATACATTGAAGAGTCTTGCCCAAGCCCATTTCATCAGCCATGATACAACCATATTGGTTTTCCATAATCATTCCCGAGGCACATTTATACAAGAACTAAGAAACTTTGTTCCAGGGAGATATAATGATCTGCAAGAAAAACTCACCTTGACACCCTCGACCTGGTGGGGTCGGAGAACTTTGGACAATCTTGGGTCAATGACAACAGGTACTTTGTCTATTTTCTCCTGGCCTTTTCCTTCGCCAAGTAGAGCCCTCAAGCTCTTGTGTGGATTGTGCATGCCTGCCGTCTTTACCCTTGCTTCTTGCGCTGCTTTCTCCTTTGCCTCTTCTTTCTCCCGTTCCTTCCTCTCCTCGTCTGTTTCTCGATCGTCAATTGTAGGATCATAAAGAACGATCGCATGGTCTTCCATAGGATCATGTAACGGCCTGGGTATTATTTTCGCCTTTGGGCGAATCCCAAGTGATATATTAGTGGGTAGTAGAGGGACCGAAGTCCCGTCCTTGTTCGTCATCGCAGGCATCGAAAACCTTCGAACGACCTGCTCGAATGGCTTCGGTTTATACACAGGGTAGGTCTTGATAGCGGCAAGAAGGTCTTCTTCGTTGTTGTAGCTGCCATCATGACCATCCTTCTTCTTCTTCTTCTTCTTCCTGGAAGCTTCATCGTCATCTTCGGAATCATCATCTACACTTTGTTGACCCTTGTACGAAACCCGTTTTCGTTTGCGTTGTGGCTGCACACGGTCGACAGGGACTAATAACGTTGGGGGCTTGAAGGGTTTGTTGATTCGAGTACTTTCCTGGAGGCGGTCGATGACTTTGCCATCGTTGGTTGTCGGTGCCCGTCGCAACATCAATCAACGATGCGTCGACGCGTCTGGAGTCATAGTCACGAGGACCTTGTGACCTTCAAAACCTGGCGTGTGACATTTCGTGTACAGCCTGGCCAGACCCACTGCTGGCAGCAGAAGCTGTTTCCTTTGGAAAAATTAAAAAAGAAACATGTTATGCAACTTCCATGACATGTTTCCTTGAGAAATACATAAGCATTTTCTGAGTGTAAAAGTTAAAAAAAACTTCACCTATTTCTTGACTGTTTCTTATTATAAAATAACATCTTTTTACCATCTTTTTGCCAGTGTAAACACACTAGAAATGTTTATAATTGCTGTTACTATGTTGCCCAAAGATATAGAAATCATACTTCTCATAGAACTCGGCTTAGAAGAATTTAATCTCTTTCTTTGAATTTTTCCCTTGGATACTTTTATTCTTTTTCTTAGTGAAATACAACAAGAAAGTTATAATATATATCTAATGGCAATATGTGAGAAAGAGATACATTTCATTTTCCCAAGGTAAAATGTCATGGAAACAGGAATCAACTTGATCAGGGAGCCCCTGAGGGAGTCAATTTGAGAGTCACCAGCGACTTGATGGCAACATGATTAGAGAGACAATCAACCTTGATAATTTAAACCAGAGCTGAACTCGCTGAACTGAACTCAGTACTTGTTATGTAACTTGGGGAGACAAATCCATGACATTTTACCTTTAGAAAATGAAATGTATTTCTTTCTCACATATTGCCATTAGATATATATTATAACTTTCTTGTTGTATTTCACTAAGAAAAAGAATAAAAGTATCCAAGAGAAAAATTCAAAGAAAGAGATAAAATTCTTCTAAGCTGAGTTCTATGAGAAGTATGATTTCTATATCTTTGGGCAACATAGTAACAGCAATTATAAACATTTCTAGTGTGTTTACACTGGCAAAAAGATGGTAAAAAGATGTTATTTTATAATAAAAAACAGTCAAGAAATAGGTGAAGTTTTTTTTAGCTTTTACACTCAGAAAATGCTTATGTATTTCTCAAGGAAACATGTCATGGAAGTTGCATAACATGTTTCTTTTTTAATTTTTCCAAAGGAAACAGCTTCCACTGCCAGCAGTGACCCCATAAAACCTAGACTGTATATCAAAAAAATCCCATTTTAGGCATATGTGTTTGTCCCGTTTGATTCGTCTGATCACGTGAACTTACACTGGCTCTCGCTTTCCAGCCTTCGTCAAACTCACTCAGCTTGGGATATCCACTTTCATGCCTAAAATCCCTTTTCCTTCGCTCCCAGTATCTGGTCTCTTCGGACTTGTCAAGCCGTCTGGCCCAACTAGCATGTCGGTCATCAATGATGTCAAGATTCTCATTTCTCAATCGCGCCTTTTCGTTGAAGCAAATAAGTTAGAAAAATCAAAAGGGCAAAAACCAACACGGAAGCATACTCGTGGAAGTCTTAAGATTGGGCAAGGTGGGACCCTTGATCCCCTGGCAGACGGAGTCTTAGGTGAGGAAGACTTCAGCTGGGACCTACCTAGTATCCTAAGAAAATTCGTTCGACTAGTGGTGGGCATTGGAAAAGGGACCAAAAAATTGTCTGACTTCTTAGACTGTACTAAAGTAAGCCATAACCGAAAAATGGAGATCAAAAAGCTTATGATTTCAAGGAATATCGTACAACTTGCTTGCTTGGTTGTGAAACAGATACATACGATAAAGAAGGCGCTCGTGTTCGAACTGCGCCATGGCAGCATGTAACGCGCGAAAAGGTGGAATTGGCCCTTGCTCAATTTTCTGGAGAGATACAACAGAAACCCCCCATGTCCGTAACGTCCGTATTGCGAAGATCTACCCTTACCCATCTAAGTGAACAGCTTTTCAGCTTTGAAAATGGATGGACGACCTCTCTACGAATATGCTAGAAAGGGTATTCCGCTTCCGCGCCCGATTGAATCTCGTAAAGTTACTGTTCACTCCCTTGAACTCGTTGACTGGTTGGGTACCGATCATCCATATCGTTGGCCCGAAAAGCTATTCTCCGAAGAAGAAAAGAATGCGATGGAGACTGCGCTCAAAGGGGCAGAGAGCGATGTATCTCTAAAAGATGATCTTGATCCAGCTACTGTGGAAAGCATCCCGACTGCATTCGTTTTGAAGATGAAAGTTTCCGGTGGCACATATGTCCGATCTATAGTGCATGACCTCGCACATTCATTGGGGTCTGCTGGCCATGTCGTTACACTGACGCGTTCTCGTCAAGGTCGTTTCGCTCTAGAGCCAACGGAGGAAGGGGAATTTAGCTGCGTACCATGGGATATTTTTCAACGGGCCTCGACTGAATCAGGAGACGTTGATGAAGAAGGATGGACAGAATGGGAACGAGAAGTCATCAAAAGACTTGACGTCGTGAATACCTAATGATGACGAATTTTTGTCGCATACATCTCAATGTTGAGGAATAGCTCAAGGAGCATTTGTCCAGTTCAAACTTTCAGGCATGTCACTTTCCCCCCTGTATAATCTAGGAAAGCAGTGTAGACCATTCCCATCATTATACAACAAATAAGTTAGAGGTTTTCAATTTTTAGTAGCGTATGAATTTTCTCATGTGTACAGTTAGCATGTTATCTTAACTCAACGCGTGATGCAGCACGAGTCCTACTCGAATCCCCTACAAGATATGTTCTCAGCAGATGACGCCGAGGTCATCATCCTCTGGGCGAAAATGGATAAACATCTTGTAGAATTCGTAAAGCTGCAGATGCAAACGAAGTTGCAAATCTTCGATCTGGGATATGTAAGCTTCCGACTCAATTGACCTGTAAAGCATGCAAACGGTGACTACAAATGAACTAATGGCAAGTAGGGATGGGAATGAGGAGAGCAGGATACAGGTCCGAGGCGGCCCGGTATGAGGCAGACGCGGAGCTCGGGCCGCTGAGGGACCGACAAACGCCTCAGCCCCTCTCTGCACCATTTATATACTGTGTTGGGGAAAAACAGGATGTTAAACCCCATTGACATCTCCGTACCTCCTTCATGGCTGCAAACGGAATAAACGGCACTACCTCTGTCCATCGTCCCCTCAAGCCTGGCATTTATGCACCAATTCCGTCGTTTTTCCTGCCATTGTCCGAAGAACTAGGCAAGCAGACTCCTTATTTTACCGAACACGTCAAGTCATCCTTCTTCCCTGACACAAATCACAGATATTCCTACTTTTCAGAAGCATATTGCCCGTGTCGCGGTTGCTGGTGTCGCTCCTGTGATTGCCGGTTCCATGGGAGAGGCTATCCATCTGTCGCATACCGAGCGTATCAAGTTGATTCATGCGGGACGACAAGCGCTGGACAACGCAGGTTTCAAAGACGTTCCTATCGTTGTTGGCACTGGAGCAGGAAGCACAAAGGAAACTATAGAACTAGGCAACGAGGCCGCTGCAGCTGGTGCTGATTATGCTATTGTCATTGCGAGCGGTTACTTCGCAGGGGCATTGACCCGAGCAGCGCTCAAGACCTTTTTTGTACAAGTTTCTCAGAAGTGTCCAATTCCGGTCATAATATATAATTGTACGTTGATTGTCTTCCCATACTCTCTTCACATTATTTAAACACCTTTAGACCCGGGAGCCAGTGGCGGAATCGATTTAGATTCGGACCTAATCACTGAACTTGCGAGGGAATGCCCGAATATTGTCGGTGTCAAACTTACGTATGTTATCAACAGTTTTTTGTAACTTCTTGATGGCCGTTGATGATATCTCAGCTGTGGCAACGTCGGGAAACTCACAAGAATTGCCGCAACCGTATCAAGCGCTACATGGGCCTCGACCTATCCGCGAAAGAACCACAATTCAAATTTTCTTGTTCTTGGAGGGTTCACCGACTTCATCATTCCCTCCACATTTGCCAATGGTCACGGAGCTATTACAGGTCTTGCCAATTTGGCACCCGTGAGTTCATAATGTTTGCTGTCAGCTTCGTCTTATTCTCCTGCTCTAGTACGCGACTGCCAAGCTTTATCGGCTTGCAGAGGCGGCTCGAAAAGACCTGTCTTTCCTCCCCGAGGTTCAGCGTTTGCAGGGCGTTATAGCGAATGCCGATTATACCATAGCAAAGTCATCAATTTCTGGCATGAAATTCCTTCTTGAGAAGTTACAAGGGTATGGTGGCGTCCCCCGCAGACCTCTTCTGCCCATCGAAAGCGCCGCTGCTGAAGCTGTCTGGACGCATCCGCACACGCAGGACTTGGTCAAAGTTGAAAGCGAGCTCAGCGGAAGGAAAGTGTAGGGTTGGTTCGTGGATCTCTGAAGGACATTTATCCCCGATATTGGTAAGGTTGGGAATATATTCACACTCTTTCATTTCCATTGATCCAACACCATCGCAAGGTTTCGTATTATGTTTTATATTTTCCATGGGTAAAGAAAATCGCTCTCATGTTCATCGCTGTTTTACATATATTTCACAGCTCCGAGCACATAACATTGTTATTCGACTTGCTGTAGTGCTAGGCTGAATTCAGGTTTTTGATCTATGAGAGACTACTACATATTTTGTCGTCGACTTTTTGAATTGACGATAGAAAACATGTGACCATGTAGTAGTACCTAAGTCATCAAGTCCAAATCAGGGACCAGGTCGATATCATAGACTGAACATCAGTATTTTGTTACTTTTCCTATTTATTATCTTCTGAAGATTCGACAGAACCTCCAAGACCCCTCAATTGCGGCAAGAAACTAGTCCTAAGTGGTCCTTCCAGGCCCAGAGTGTATTCCAGTTGAACTTCAGTTCATCATATGTATTTGGTTCATGAAGCGCCAAAGTAGTATTTATTGTTTGTAAATTAATTTCTCACCGTCGTTGTTTGCTCCAGGTTGAATGAACTTGTCGTCTGATCAATTAAGTAGACCGTTCGGTGGCGCATCGCGTCATCATACATAATAGCTGCAGATAACTACAAGAAGTTCTTGTTGTGAACTCACCGAATGGCGCGATCTTTGGCAGATATGGCGGAACGTTGATGTGGCCGGAACGGACAAACTACATCGTGACTGGCAAGACCTAAAATATCTAAGAAACTTTGGTCATGGCGATATCGCGAAAAATCCGACTCTACGCAAGTGGCACGAAAGTCATCTGCACGAGTCTTGATCTGTCGACCAAACCAGCTTAAGGCTTCCTAAATTCCTTGGTATAGTCGATAAAATTCCTGCTGCTATATTTCCAGAGATACATACTTTCCCAGCTAATACTGGTAATTTGGTATCACTGGATGCAAGTGAGGGGAAGGGGATGTGATATTATAATCATAATATCGAAGCTTTGCTTGACATTCGTTCTCTCCAAGAGCAAACCTCAGATAGTAGATCAGAGATGACCACGATCAGTACTGTTGTCGATTGATTTTATCCGTACGGTTGCACTTCCATATCTTGAATGCATCCGTCCTTCTCACACTCCCATATGGGCATGTAATGGACAAAGATGTTCTGGAAGTCGTAATCGACCATGATCGGGAAAAACGAGGAATGATTGCCACGTGGTCGGGCCGGTCGTATATCGAATAAGTCCGATTCAATGAGGAGTCCTCTTCTTCGCTGCCCAGTCCGACGGTTATATGCTGCGTTCCTCTAATCTATTTCATCCATTCTAGGAGTGCAAGATGCTCTCGTATAGGCTGGTAAATGGTCGGCTTTGTAGCATTCTCCGCCTACAGCTCCTTGCACCGCATGGTCAGTCATTTCTTTAAACGATGAGGCATATATTCGTTACTAATGCTACCGAATTATTGGACTTACCTCACCTCATCAAAGGCTGTCGTTTTCTCCATTCATCCAAAAAACTATACCAAGGCACTTCTTCGACTACAGGCCTCGCGGGCGTTCCTTACCAGTCTTTGACCGTTGGTGTTCCTAAAGAAGTCTTTCCTGGAGAAAAACGTGTAGCTCTCACCCCGCAAAATGTGGCTCTTCTCCTGAAAAAGGGATTTTCAAGAGTTCTGGTAGAGCGTCATGCCGGTGCAGAGGCGCAGTTCCTTGATGAACACTATGCCAAAGTCGGGGCGACTCTTGTCTCTAGAGAAGAGGTTTTTGCATCCTCAGATATCATGTTGAAAGTTAGACCACCTCTATTCGAACAAGAGTCGAGCCACGTCAAGGAGAACAGCACTGTCATCTCCTTCATGTACCCTGCACAAAACAAAATGATCGTAGAATCTCTTGCCTCGCGCAAGACCAACGTTTTTGCTGTGTGTCGACTGACATCTTATCCTTGATGCTCACTGATCTGTTGTTCAATAGATGGATATGATACCCCGTATTTCCCGGGCTCAGGTTTTCGACGCGTTAAGGTATTATTAGGACTTGGACATCTCCCGTAACGGTGTTGAACATTAATCTTTATAGTTCAATGGCTAATATCGCTGGATATAAAGCAGTTCTAGAAGCATCGAATCATTTTGGAAGGTTCTTGACTGGCCAGGCTACAGCTGCTGGGTGCGTATTTAGTACAAACTCCTCTGTACCCTTGCATACTGACGCCGTCTAGAAAAGTGAAGTTGTCATTCCTCTGATACTCACATTGATTCCTTATCAGGATACAACAGATTCCTCCAGGAAAAGTTCTCGTGATTGGAGCCGGTGTCGCAGGTTTGAGCGCCATTGCCACCGTGCGTAGAGTGATCAATCTATCATATGTTGTCACTCTCTTGACATGGGGCGACTTAGGCAAAGAGATTAGGGGCAATCGTCCGAGCATTTGATACTCGATCTGCTGCTCGTGAGCAAATACAGTCGCTTGGTGCAGAATTTCTTGAAGTAGCGATCGAAGAAGAAGGAGGCGCAGGTGGAGGTTATGCAAAGGTCATGTCCAAGAAGTTCATTGCGGCTGAAATGGCGCTTTTTTTGGAGCAGTGCAAGGACGTTGACATTGTGATTACTACGGTTAGTTTCTATGATACTTGTTAATGCTCCAGGGACGTTGATTTTGAATTGCCAGGCATTGATACCTGGTAAGCCAGCTCCGAAGCTGATCACGAATGAAATGGTTTCTGCGATGAAGCATGGTTCTGTAATTGTTGATCTGGCTGCAGAAGCCGGTGGCAACTGTGAGGCAACTCGTCCAGGGGAACTTCACGTTCATCGAGGGGTAACTGTGATTGGTGATAATTACCTTCAATGGCATTACCCAAGTACTTACTTTGTTGTAGGATACACTGATTTACCTTCAAGGCTTCCAACTCAGTCGTCCACTCTCTATTCAAATAACATTACCAAATTCCTCCTTTCGATCGGTGACAACGGGCATTTCAGAATCAACCTTGAAGACGAAGTGACTCGTGGCTCTGTCGTTGTTCATGAAGGTGAAATACTCTCCCCTATGCCTCGTGTAATGCCTGCCCCTGCTGCTCCGCCTCCCATGCCTGTAAAAGCGGAGGCGGCCGTTGTAGCAATCACACCATGGCAGAAGGCCTCTCGAGACGTTGCTGTAGTCACCGCAGGGATGGGAGGAGTAGTGGCACTGGGGAAAGCAACAGGGACAGCTTTCATGGACAGTTTCTTTACATTTGGTCTCGCTGGTTTGATTGGATACAGGTCAGTGTTCTGTCTCAAATGTGGATGCTTCTCATGCTTGTTTAGAGTTGTATGGGGTGTTACCCCAGCTCTTCATTCGCCACTCATGTCTGTAACGAACGCAATTTCCGGTATGGTGGGCATCGGTGGACTTTTCATTATGGGTGGCAGTTATCTGCCTGGCACTATGCCTCAAACGCTCGGTGCACTGGCAGTTCTTCTAGCTAGTATCAATGTCGCCGGAGGTTTTATAATTACGAAGCGTATGTTGGATATGTTTAAACGTGAGTTATCCACCTAATTTTCATGCTTTACCTCCGAAACAACATTTTCCGCAGGAGCTACTGATCCACCAGAATATACTTGGCTTTACGGAATTCCTGGCATTGTTTTCACGGGTGGCTTTTTGGCTGCAGCTAGCACTGGTATGGATGGCCTTGTTCAAGCCGGATACCTATCAAGCAGCATACTATGCATTGGTACATACTTTCACTTGATTGTTGGTTACTTTGCTGATCTTCTTGCGCAGGCTCTCTTTCTGGTCTCGCTTCTCAGACAACTGCTCGGCAAGGTAATGCTTTAGGTATTCTGGGTGTTACCTCCGGAATACTTGCGTCGTTGGCTGCTGTTGGTTTCCCGCCGGCTGTAGTGGCACAGTTTGCTGGCGTTGCAGGTATTGGCGGCGCTATTGGTGCTATAATAGGCCGGCGCGTAACGGCTACTGAATTGCCACAGACCGTTGCCATGTTGCATTCGATTGTCGGTCTATCGGCGGTCTTGACTAGTATCGGAAGTGTTCTAGCGGATACCGCTCATCTGAGTAGTTTACATGCAATTACTGCTTACCTGGGCGTGGTCATCGGTACGGTTTACCCTTTCTTGCTCCAATCTTTTAACAAATATTCCCGTCTCCTAAGGTGGCATCACATTTACTGGATCCATAGTTGCATACTTGAAACTAGCTGCCAAAATGTCAGCCAAACCGTTGGCTTTGCCCGGAAAGCATATCATTAATAGTTCCCTTCTGGGAGCTAATGCGCTGACGTTGGCAGGCTTCTTATCTATGGCGCCCACTACTCCAGTAGTTGCAGCATCTTTCTTAGGAATGAGTGCTGCTCTAAGTTTCATCAAAGGATACACGACTACTGCAGCAATTGGAGGGGCTGATATGCGTAAGCAAACTGCCTGTTCATCGACATTTACTCACAAGTTTCTATCAAAGCTGTGGTAATAACGGTCCTCAATGCATATTCGTTAGTCTCGTGTTTCAATTAACAAGTATTCGCCATACTCATAACCCTTTGATTAGAGGGTTTGCTCTCGTTGCTGAAGGTGACTTTCATCCTTTTGAATTCTTTACATATCTAACGGTTTCCTAGGTTTCATGTTGGATAATCCTCTCTTGACCACGATTGGTTCTTTAATCGGTGTCAGCGGCTCGATTCTCTCTTACATCATGGTTTGTCGGAAATTTAGCTTTTAATGGCGTAACAATTTACTCTATACCGCTTATAGTGTGTTGCTATGAATCGCTCGCTAACTAATGTTCTTTTCGGAGGAATTACATCTACAACCGCGTCGACGGAAACACATGAAATTAAAGGCTCTATCACGCAAACAACAGTGGACGAAACAGTTGAAGCACTTGCGAATGCCGACAGTGTTATTTTGGCAAGTAGTGTCATCGAGGTCATTGACCTTCCTTTGACTAAGGTTACAGGTGGTTGGATATGGCATGGCTGTCGCTAAAGCCCAGTATGCCATTTCTGAAATCGCAGCCATGCTCCGAGCGAAGGGCGTTAATGTTCGAGTACGTATCTACTCGTTTCTAGCACCTTAGGTTGTCCCTGGAGCTCATGTTCTCTAGTTTGCGATACATCCAGTTGCAGGTCGCATGCCGGGTCAGTGTAATGTACTTTTGGCAGAAGCCTCAGTACCCTATGATAGTGGGTTCCCGTCCTTCAGATACTTTCTCATGTTAAAAATCCACTAGTTGTTCTGGAGATGGACGAGATCAACGACGATTTTAAGGATACTGACATGACCCTTGTTATTGGTGCTAATGATACTGTCAATCCCATCGCTCTGGAGCCTGGTTCTGCCATCGCCGTAAGTGATTGTCTATTCATGTGATCAAGCATGTTCATGCTGTTACATATCAATCTTAGGGCATGCCCGTCCTCCATGCTTGGAAGAGCAAGCAGGTGATTGTCATGAAGCGAGGTCTCGCTAGCGGTTATGGTTCGTCTTTTGCTATAAAGCTGTCGGACGGAATAGTTCTGATCTTCGTTTCTTTGCTAGCTGATGTCCCCAACCCAATGTTCTATATGCCCGGCACACGGATGCTTTTCGGGGATGCAAAAGACACATGTGATGGTTGGTGTCTGGCTTTATAGTAATGAAGTCCTGTATTGACGAGAATAACAGCGATAAAGCATGGATTGGAGGTGCACTTGAAGGGCTAGATTGCTTATTGATCTGGATTATTGATCTGAACAATTTGTATCTTCATTTGGATTTGCATACCCATACTAAGTGTCACGATGTCTGAATAATGAGTTCCTGAGTACCAATTATCAATCCAGTGTCTTGCTGGTCAGCACGTTCATCTATTCATCTGAGCAAGAAGAGATTGAGTTCGGACAACACGAACGGACCGCGGTGTCTCGAGGCGTTCAAGTAGAGCTCGCGTTTAGATAAGTACCGAGGGTATAAGTGACTGGTTGCTATATTCTCCTGTATATAATATCGGCTCTACTGGGCAACATACTTTGTAAACATTACGGATGTGGACCATGTTTCAGGTTTCAGTAGAACGTCCTCGGAACTTACCTACGTAATCTGATTTCCTCACTGACGTTGCCAGGATAGATTCACGGGAAGAAGCTACTTTTCCCGTTACATACTAATATTCATCATTTTGTAGGTACAACAACTCAGACGGGCGAAATAAGAAGATCAAGTTCTGCGATAGAGCGGCACATTCATGAACTCTAGATATCTGCGTTTTGAATTGAGGGCAGGATCAATGGCGCCAGTGGGAGGAAGGAGCAATATAAGTTTGCAGGTTGGCAATGAAGGCAAGTTGAGTTCAGTATCATATACCGGAAAACAAAATTCGTCCGGGCTGGATTATTGACTATCAACAATTGTTGTTGTATTATATCTTGCCTGGTATACCTTGGGCTCAGCCGAGCTCCGAGATTATAATAAATACATATATATTGAATTATGCTTCCGTTTTTAACAGTTGTATGAAGAAGTCCGCATCGGTAAGGTATATAGTAGCGGTAACAATTGTCTCCAATCTTGCCTGGCAAGAAGAGGTCCCGCGCCATAAAGTGTACGCGGATAACTCAATTTTATCGAATATATGGTGCCTTTTCGTTCAAGGAGTGCAAATCGAATGGAGGCGTGATAATGACAGATGGCAACGAGCCTAATGAAGAAGTAGACGAACTCGTGGAGGTAGTGCGTCCTGGATAGACTGTGAAAGGACGCTGCTCATACACACCCACGTCTTCCCGATGCTTCTCGTTCCTAGCCGTACTCCATAAGAACGCATCGCGTGCAAGAAGGCCTGCGCGATTAACGGGTTGGTTATACAACCAAGTCGCGACGAGTACGATACTCGAACCGAGAACAAATGTGGACGTCATCGTGAAGTGGAATAGAGTGACGGAGGCAAGGAAAGAGAGAACTATACTGAGGCTCGTTGCAAAACCCTTGAGGATGTTGTCCGAGTACTTGATAACCATCGCGGTGGCGAGACCGCCGAGCACTTGCACTGCCACGGTTGCCCACGCCCAGAGACCAAAGTTACTGAACAGCGCGGAGAACCAGCCTCCACCTTCGAGACCACGGTTGGAAAAGATGACGGGGGTGAGGGCTGGAAGAAGGGAAAAGAGAGAAAGCTGGACGTTGCGCACCCACAAGTCGGCTTGAGAGTTTTTCAGCACCATCTCGAAATAGACGCCGGCCAGACCAGATGTAAAACACGCAGCAGCGACGGCAAGGAAACCCTTCACTGGATTCATGGAATGTACATCCAGAGACTCAGCCGAAGGTGCTAGAATGGTACGAGCTTCGCCAGCTTGGATCTGGACAATACCGACACCGATTGCAAGGAAAAGAAGAGCTAACCACTGGGTGGAGGCGAGTTTACGATGGAGAAGGAGTACTGAGAAGCCAGCGGTAGTGAGAATCTTCATCTGATAGGTTACTTGGAAGGTAGCCGCGTCTAGATTGGAAGCTGCAACATATTGTAGATTATTTTGGATGACTAACGGATGGTCAGTGAGAGTATAACCATAGAGGAATATCAACGTGCCATAGAGGATAGCGGGAACAGACAATTTCCAGCAATCTGCACTGAAAATATTGTTTGCCAGTTTTCGGAGACGGCGTACTCTTGCGGCCCAGGGCAGTCCAGCTGCCTGGGACGCGTCATCTGGATATTCAATATGCAGATGTGCAATGACAAGAGATACAAAGCATTTCAAGACTTCATTCATGAGAACCGCGGTGGCGGCGGAGTATGTACGGGAGGGCGGGGTGGATACGCGTGAATGATGCATAATAAGTGTTAATGCGGAATTTTGAATAGCGAGTGTCACAAGGCTAGACGACTGCTCAAGAAATATAACAAGACGCAAAAACAACGGCAACGCACGAAATATGCTTGAGAGGGATGCCTGCACAGGCGGGTACTGTGTCGTGGCAATCGCCCATCTCCTCGTCATGATCGTCTACGAGTTTATGTTGGAGAACAATTGGATATTGGGCCATGGACAGGCTGGAAGGGCCTCGATATGGAGAAAGGGATAGATATCTGGCGTTGCTTAGTGGTTGCTGCGCATGATGGCGACCATCGCTTACAGTTATACCGTGACTTTTTCCGTCATCGCCTCGTCCTCAGTATTCGACAGGGCCGGAGATTTCCAACTTTCTTCCACGTTCTTCGCTCATTGTTCGTCTCTTGTTGTTTCCGATGTTGTACTTGCTCAAACAACAAGAAAACAACTACCACTGCTTTGTCCATACTTCTTTATTCATATCTTTTGTCGAAAAGACTACAGGTCGCCGCAGTTATATTCCACGACTATATAAACCCTCGCCAGCCATGTATTGTTCCGTTATAAAACATGTTCAGCAAACTGCCCTGCGCGCGCCCTAAGCCAGCCTATAGACAAACAGCATATCCGGTCCGTAGATGGACGGGCACAGGTAGGCTTGTCTCTCTCCCGCAAGGACTCGCTCATCCACTCTGTAGGCCATCCAACATATGATCCGCCGTCGGATCCAAGATGGAAAGCCAAACCGGTCTTTCATTTCAACGTCTATCCTCAAGCGCCTGTGTACGTTCCCGCCCCTGTACCCGTTTGTGTCCCCACCCCTGTCTGTTACCCCACTCCTGTAAAAATTGAGCCCGTATACCCGTTCCTCCAAGCTAATAGGTTTGACTTGTTTAACCCCCCTACTCGGACTAAACTACCTCGCTACCACTTCCCACAACCATATTGTTATCCGCCACCTTATCCATCGCCTTATCCGCCACCTTCAAGTCCGCCTCATTATCCTCCACCGCCTCCTTATTGGCATCCTTATCCCCCACCTTTTCCTCGCGAATCCGGAGGTGTAATCGAGCTTCACCCAATGCTTGCGTTGCACGATCATCCAGAAGAGGGACCTAATATTCAATGGCTTCTTTTTGAAGATCCATTTCGGTATATTACATGGGACATTGATTGTCCATTATCTCACCGAAATCGAGAGCAGGTTACTTTATACCAAGAGGCGGCTTGTCCCAGCAGTGATGTCAATAGAATTCAAATCCAGTACACCAAGCACTCCTACGACCCGGTTGATTTCTCGATCCCTCGGAGTACCGCTCATCTGCCTTTGACTGTTGGAGAAGTTTTACGAGCAATATTCTCACACTTTATGACTTCCCTGTCTAAGGACGAATTGCAGGCCCTTTCCAAGGATCCATCTGAAGAAAACATAGTGTGTGGCGCGCAACATCGCCGCTCACAATTCCGATCAGGAGGTCGTGAAAAACGAGATTCAATCAAGCGTGTCGACACCCTAGGTGATCGTACAAGGTTCGGCGGGCTTGAAGTACAAGAGGTCCGGGATGGCACCTTATTTTTAAATCTCAAGCTCTTGCCTGCACAAACAAAATCATGATCTCGAATTTTTTCCCTCGTTGCCCTGTTTGTTAGCGGCACTATTCATAATTCATGTTTCTCCCGATGACAAATGAATCTGGATTTCGATTATTTACTCTTGATGACACCTAATATTGTGATGCCAATGGATATGTATAACACTTTGACTAATAGATGATAGTGTGTGATGTTTTGACAACTCTAGTAGCCCACCGCGCTTTTACGATCACCACCATATAACCCATAGATACTATACGTAGGACTTCTGTAGTCCGCATACGCCTGAGGATTCGCATGCTCTAGTCCCATCTGTTCCAAAGAAGGCAGCAACTCCGGGAGTGGGATAGATGGTGGCTTGTCAGTGCTTTTCAATGAACTCCTTTTGGAAGACGAAGTCTTCACCAGCGAAGGACTCTGGCCACTTTTTGCGCCCATTCCTCCTGATGTTGACTTGTTCAGACTAGTTACTGACAACCGCTTGGTGGACAAATCATCCAAACGAGTCGTATTTCCGGCAAAGTCCATGAGCATGAGACTGCCGAGCGCGGCACTCGCGTCCATGGCAGTCGAGATGACAGGCAGAGATGGACGCCGTTCATCTTCCTTGACTTTTTCAGAAATCTGTTTCTTGTGACTTGGCGTTTGAGGCTTCCTCGGGCGTTCGGCGTCAACAATACTGAGTGAATCGTCCGGGTACAACGTCGGCTGAGGCGAAGGCGGTGCATAAGCAGATGGAAGAGGTGTAAGCCCCAAAGCGTGAGTCAGTGCTTGAGTGTCGCGATCTCGGCGTGCATCTGATTTGCGAAGGTTGCGTAGACTCTGTGACCCAGGACTCTTGCTAGCACTAGTCAAAGCTGGATTTGATATACGTGGATATGCATTCACATTATAGTAAGAGGATTTTATCCTGCTACGGCCGGCGTTGTTCGCAGAAACTTCTTGTTGTGGCGTTGTGTAGGGAAGGAAAGAAGGGGAGCTGACTTCCGATGTCATGTAACTCAGTCCTGGAGGATTACGATCGTTTGCTGGATCTTTCGCTGCTTCCACGACGGAGTTGCTACGACGCTTATCCAAGGCTGTTTTAGGTCCGGTTCGCTTGAGAACACTGGAGCCATCTGCTGTAAAAGTTGTCATAGGTGATCTAGTAATCGCTATTCCAACGTTGCTGTGATTCCTGGGCGATGAAGGATACAAAGAAGCAGACGCAGCAGACATTCGGGTTACAGTACGTGACAAAGCTCCTTGAAGTTGCTGTAGTGAGGCATGAAAGGGTGAATTCCCAGACGTTACAGTTGGAACGCTTTGAGTATGCCCATGACCAGAGTAAGCAGATTGTGGCCGCCAGTTAGAACCAGAATCAGGAAGACGCCCTTGTAAGCTAGGAGAGCGAGTTAGAGATTCGCAGCCAGAAAGTTTGCCTCTAGCAGCAACATCAGGCTGTGCGATGCTAGGTGGCTTGGATATGACGATTCCAGGTTGAGGATAATGTGACCAAGACCAGATTCCGTTAGATAAACGTTCTTTACCTCCGAAGATAGGAGAGTCTTCAAGGGCTAATTCCTTGTCATCTGCAAAAGGATCATCCAGAACCGGTAGAGAGGGGCGTGGGCGAAGACGACGAGTCGGGCGAGAATAGTATTTGATGAGAGAAAATACCCCGATAAATATAAGCGCACTTCCTACAGCCAATAGCACAATCAATGGGACAGAAAGCTTACGAGACCGCGCAGTCGCGTCGGTTGGATGATTTTCTGCTGCGCTGCCAACTGAAGACCCATTAGCATAGACTGTCGCTACAGGTAGGAATGTGGGAAAAGAAGGTGTCGGTGCGAGATCCTTATAACCTAAAATTCTAGATGATGGGTCAGAAGAGGAAGACATAGGCAGCGCCGTTTGGCTAAGTGGGACTGAATAAACAAGCTGGCTCGGACTCGCGGTAGGTCCAGCTACATGAATAGATAATGGTAACGGATGCGGTCTGAATCCTGTATCAGGTATAGGATTTGGTACGGCTGTGACCTCGCCTCCAGATGAGTGCCCACTCTTCGCCGCAAAAGCTTTGTGCTTGATATCACTAGGTTTTGTGGTATGAGAAGCAAAGACTCGGGTGATTAGCCCTTGATTCTGTGCCGTACCCGATGGAGATGATAAAGACCATGTCTTGTGATGTATTTTCACAAAGCGGTGTGAGATTTTGCTGCTTGTCTTGCCGTTTGACTTGAGCTGATAACCTGGGAAAGTCGAGTTCTGATGGTAGACAGGATGAGGTAACCGGCGAATTGTGTCTGTACGTGGCATCTAATCCTCTTAGCCGGTACTGGTAGCGACCCGCGCGACCCGGAACAAGGCGTTATCAGGACAGATCAAGGTTGAACGGTTGAGCGCTAGCACGGGGCCACTGGTTGGGTACGCGCTTTGTCACGTGTACGATTACATAACCTGTCGCGTACGAGAAGCCTACCTGTTTTTTGCTCGACTATTAGCGGCAAAGTCCTTGCGGCGGTGTTTTTTGTTATTAAGTTATTGGGAAGCAAAGCTTGTTCTTTGTCCCAGTCTTTGCAAACAAAAGATATATTGTGCTCCTTTCATCCGACAGCGATTCGTCTCGCAATACTAAGCACATCTTTCAGCTCTGCCAGGTCTTACCGGTAGTGACCTTGTCTGCTCTCTAGCTTTCTAGGCAATCGAAAACAACATCTGGGAGTATTTTGCGCGATAACGTCGTGCCTTGTAAAAGTATGAGTACTATTGACAAGAGCAGGTGTGTTATGCAATTTGGGTTGTACCGCAAGATGAACTTATGTGTTATTAGTGATGATGAATCTCAAGCATCACAGCTACTCCATGTCATGTTAAATCCTGAAGTTGTTAGTCGGAAAACTGATGACATACATCGCCTACGCCAAGGAAACGAAGCCAAGACACTAAGGACTAACTCTCCTTCCCGATCTGCAAGTTCTTTGCATTATGATTTTCATGGGCTAGGCCAGACGCAGACGCAGTGCTTGGATGAAGAAATGGATCCTAATGAGAGCTCGCAAAAGGAGAACATCGAGACCGCTAAGGAGGAACACGTGAAAATATCTGCGACACTCGCTTCAAATGCTCCTCATGTTGGTCTCTCTTCTTATGATGTCACAAAGGTGAGAAATGCTCGAACCTGTAAATGCGAAGGTATTGTTTAGTACCGTCGATTTAAGCCCAGGTCAATAGCCGTCAAACCGGTGCCTTTTCAATCTCCACGAAAGAAAACCACTGCCCCTCCGACTCCAGACAATTCCGTACAGCGCCAACCGACGCGATGCGTAACTACCTCAAATACTTCTCGTATGCATGTCGCAAGTCCTGTATCTTCTCAAGATTCTTTTGGTGTTCTGGATCAAGATCCTAGTCAGCAATTTTTGGCTACTTCAAAACAGTTCAATGTACCTCTTTCAGAACTCTCGAAAGTTGTTCTTCCTCGTGTAGCTGTGCCATCTACCCGCTCAAGTCTTAGCTATACATATTCCAGACATCAGCAACACCGATACGGACGCTCTCCGTCACCATCCGAGGGAACAGTTCTTGTCGAATCCACACCATCTGCATCGGGTGGGTCTCAATCGCAATTATATCCAGAGGTACAACGCTCGGAAGCCATGTCATTGGAAGCTATGCCAGATCTTCCCAGTGGACAGCCTCGATCTGTAGAGGCTAGTCGTCCCGAAAACAATGCTCAGAACACCACCCATCATCCGATAGAGGAGTGTTTGAGCGACGCTCCGTCGAGTTTCTATGCGGACCATAATGACGAGAGCATGCTGTCTACGGCTCTTGCCCCCACACAACCTTCGACACAGTTGGAGAATGACGATACCATGGATTTTGGGCCAGTGCATCCCTTCAATGCTGTCGTCAATGAGACTATTGCCAACACAGGAAATACCTCGACTAGCGCTATAACTAATCCGAGAAGTCTGTTCAGTATGGTTGATCCAAAGAAAAGATATCGATATCAGCATTTAATGCAGCCTGCAGAACAGTCACCAATGGTTACCGAATCTTCTTTGGTCCAAATAGAAGAAAAGCTGCCCTTGACGTCCACTGCTCGTCGCTCGCCTCTTCCAAATCTGGCACTTAGTCAAACTCTCCAGGCCCATGCCCAGACGGGGGTCAAAATACGACCTTCTATAAACGAGGAGGAATCACGCCAGCCAGGCCAGCAACATGTCTCTGGCTGTCCGCAACCGACTAATAAACCACATGAACCGTCGCATCGCGAAGACACTGGAAGTCATGTAATAGACGTTCCAGATTCGGAGCCTCGTCAAGATGACGTTTTGGAAACAAAGAGGTCTATATCTGAAATTCCTAGTGGATTGTCGATAAATATTTCTCGTTCTGGAGATAGAGTTGAGAATGTCAATGCCCAGGAGGGAATAACCATATCGCTCGGTGATGACGAAGACAAAGAGGATGTTTGTCATTCTGACTTACCGCCTCCTAGAGGCAAGAGACACACCGCGATAATTTCGAAAGGGAAAAGGACGCTTGTACATGATGATATGGGAAAAAGGTCTGGTTCCCGTCAGGTACTTAATCCTTGTTGAGAGTGAAGAGCTTTCCAATCTAATTATCATACTACAGGAAAAACGATCAAGTGCGGGTCGTTCCAATCACGAGACTACTTTAATACCTCCGATCCCACATTTTGATATGTCGGAACCCACATCCAACATTCGCACTACCAGGGCTCAAGCTGCTTTGTCAGTATATCGACCTCCAGGTACTATTTCACCCTGGCAAAGTGGAGTAGTACCGTCCTCCATCCCTAATGAAGGTACAGGTAATGTTAGAGTCAAGCCTTGTACCAACACGACTGGCTCTCGAAAGGGCAAAGAAAAAGCATTCACTCGCGTCGGAACGAAGCCAAGTCCAGTTGATTTTAACAAGCGAACTCAGAGGCATGCAGAATTGGACGCAGATCACTCGTCTCTCTTGACGTCGGATGATGAACTTTTGCCCCAGGCAGGGAATTATGAAAGTGACTCAACTGAACCGGCGGACGACATGAATATGGATCCCAATTTTCGAGGTACAACCTCTAGGAAGAGGAAACGCGGTGGCCCATCAGTCAAATCGACGAAGATAAGACCTAAACCTTCGAAAAAGGTTAAAAAGGCTGCTTCCTCAACCCCTTCAACTCGACAACCAAATCGCCTGAGATCAATGACGTCGGCCAGTAGGACGAGTGATGTAGTACCAACTCGCGTGTTTGCACTCTGGAAGCAAGATAGTTGCTACTATTCCGGCAGTGTATACGCAAATGTAGGCGGTGGCATGTACGAAGTACATTTCGATGACAGGACAAAAGCCTATGTACATATCGACCAGATGCGAGTCCTCGACCTTCGTGTTAACGACGATATCATGATTCCAAATATCATGCGTGGTTTCAAGGTCAACACTGTTGACAAACTTGCTTCCTCCCAACTTGTTGGTGTTTACCTTGACGAGGGAATTAAAGAGATGGAGCTTGCGTCATTGAGGATAGCGGCAAAAACTATCAGTGCCGCCTGGCAAGATCGTACTTTATCCCGTCACTCGATTGTACCTACTATCAAGTCGGAGCTTAGCAGAGCGAGTCCAGCCCCTTCATCAACTATTCCTTCTCGTCGTCTTGGTCGCGGTCACGTCTTTGAGAAGACAGCTTTTGTGGTTAGTGTCTCGTATAACGAAGGCAATCGGGAAAGAGAAAAAGAAAATCTCTTGTCCAGAATCAAGAACAACGGTGGTGTCATCGTCAATGAATGGCAGGATGTCTTAAACATGCAGGGAACATACTCCATGCATAGCAATAGGTGGGTTATCAGGAAGGGGGAAGCACGGTGGGTTGGGTGTGAAAGCATTGCACGTATCTTCCTGGTGGCAGACCACCCGAGCTTCAAACCCAAGTTTCTGCTCGCACTCGCGTTGGGTGTACCCTGCTTGAAGGTGGAATGGCTTCATGATACTGTCGCTGCAGTGAGCTACGGCTTGTAATTCAACGTTGGTCATGGCTGACGAATAAAATAGGGAGAAGAAAAGAATTGGCTCGCATATATGCTTGGTCAGGGATTTTCGGAATCGTTGTCCACTCAGATTTCTCAACAAGTGGACATAAACTGGGGGACTAGTGTTCACCATCTTACTGATATTATGGAAAACAGGGTGCCCTGCAAATTGTTCACCGGTAAGTCTATCTTGTGCGTTGGTGATGTGATTCCAAAGATAAAAAGCAAGAAGGTTTGCAAATTCATTCTGCACAAGCACCCTTGGCTGACGTTAATCATCTTAAGCTTTCTATTGCTGAGGAAAAGGCGCAAGAAGCTCATAATGCGATCACACGTATCATATTGGCAATGGGAGCAGATCGTGTCGAGGCTGTCACCGATATTGATCATGCCTCCGCACCCTTAAATGAATTTGATTACGTCGTTATCAAGAAGGCTGAGCACTACAGTCTTGGATTGGGAATGGTGCCAAATAAAACGGTACACTGGAGTTGGGTCAAGGAGTGTTTAGTCGCCTCTCGACTTCTACCTCAGCCAGAATGGGGATTGGAATCACAGGAGGCATAGTATCTTCATGATTTCTCGAAACAAAAAACATATACGAACAATATCTAATTTTACCTATCATAATTACTGTCTATATTCAGTGACCATATAGTGTACACCAACCCTTGTATGTAAACCTATCTTGCAATTTTGGATCTATTACATAGCCATAAGCTAATCTAGTTATCAATTGTAGGATTTTCCCTGACAAGAATGGTTTAGGACGTCTAATCATTTTCAACATAGCCATGTCTTCGGGAATATGTGTACTCTTACCAACCGTCGGAAAACATCCAGCGATATTTATCCAGATGATGAATAATGAAAGTTATAGGTGGCGCAACCATTTATAGATATGCGCCGCTACAAGAGACCAGAAAATTGCAACCGACTACATCCTGATTCCGCATCGTACACACACCCTCTCCGTATCCAAACTGGACGAAGCAAGTTAGATGTGTATCCTCAAGAGATTAGTAGTTGATCTATTCACCACATGCAGATAAAACCGATGGGGAAGCAAAACTAGATACGGACAATCAAGCACTATAGGCATGACAACAAGGAGATCAATCTCACAATAGCAGCAAGAATTCCACATAATCCAAACCGTATACTGCTGACATGATGACCTTGGGCACACGGTGACAAGTATACTTGTAAAAGAATATGAGATCAGAGGCAAAGTATTCCCTGATCGAAACTGACCATTATTCATGGGAGCTCCCTGGTATTGTGGCTGTTGATAGACAGGTACCGACCCATATGACGTCAAACTAGGCTGGCCAAAGTACTGGTTCTGAGATTGACGAGTGGTGTTAACAGAGGACTGCCTGTAGGCTGGAGGAGGGGAATGGCTCTGTCCTTGTTTGTCTGACATAGTTCACGACTAAGATAATTTTAAGGTAAGACAAGGAGTAGTCGACTAATTCTGAAACCTCCCTTTCCTGTTGGTTTTGTAAACCACGTGCAGCCACCATAATGAACAATCTGGTAATACCCCAAGACATTTGCAGTGTTAAGCAATGATATCAGAAGGTCATTTGGAGAGTAAAAGCTCTGTCTGAGAAGGTGTATATGCTTCGGTACTTCAAGTTAGACCCACTGATTGAAATCGGTGTCGGGATTCGGAGTGTTCATCATCTGACAGATCGCACGTGATGTTTTGAAGAAGTTACTTAGGTCCTTTTTATAGAAGTGTGCTTGAAGTCCTTCGCTTTTGGTCAGGTTTTCGTCATGAGCAACGAGGAAAATGAGTATGAAGTTGGTCAGTGCTACAATGTTTTGGGTTCAGCATTCAGGCTAATTGTGCTCGCTATAGAGAATATCACTCAAGCGCGTGTTGAGAAAGAAAAAGGGAGAAAGAAGAATCTAATCTGGGTGCGTATTTTGACCATGTCGCAGCTTGCGCGTGAGTTGATTATGAGCGAAGAAATACAATGTCCGCGTAAGTTACATACTTTATGTTGGAGCCTCTGGGTGTCAATAAAGCTTCTCGACGTGCTAGTGGAAAGGTTATGGTTCTGACGATGATACGTATGTATCTATTACCACTTCTGAAAACATGTCCAACAAGCCTATTTTAGCTGGGAACCTAAAGAGTCTTTCGTTGGTTCCGAGCACATGATTGAACAATTTTGGGAACGCGCCAATACAGGTGGGAGGGACTATCGGAATATGAGTCTATTCGAGATTGGAGAAGAGTTCGTCTTGACGGGCCCACCGCGTGAGTAAACACTTTTTCAATCTTCTCTACAAATCAACTTATCAACTTGAATGCTACATACATTAGGTAGGAAGCGCAAACGACAGCCCGTCGAGCCTGCTCTTGCGGTCGTACCCCAGGTTTCTTTGCAACCAAATTCCAGTAGAACGCCGGAAACTGGCCCATCAGCGAGCGATAAAAGAAATAGTCATACATCTGTAATTGAAAATCAGGACTCCGATGAGGCAGGGAGACCTACCAAACGTGTCCGCGAAAGCAAGAAATTCGGGAAACCATCGCCAAAGAGCCCTGTCTCACTGCCTGGACGTGATAGGAACATTCGGAACACTTTTCAAAATCAAGTCTCGATACCCACAAAGGCACATACTTCGCCAAGAAAGGTCGTCCGTGCCCCATCTTATGATGAGATCATTCCCGCATCGGACGACGAACTCACACGGGCTGATGACACAGAATCTTTCAAGGAAGCTACCGGAACTGATTTATTGGAAACATCTCGGGACAACGGTCGCGGTCATGTTATCATCGCTGACGGTGAAGAGCAATCACAAGAATCTGCAATGGGCTATGATGATTCGCCAATTTGGGCTGTCTCTAATCCAGCGGTGGATATCGCAAGCCAAACTGCAAAACCCCCTGCCCATAGAGTCAAAGCTGCGAACCCTAGAGTGAAAATAACGGAAATGGATTATCCTGTGTCTGAAGGGGCTCTCTCGATCAAAGCTCGCTTATCTGGACGAGGAACAGTATCTTCTGCGAAGAGTTCATCTCATCATCGTGGCAAGACCGGAATTGAGTCAAAGCCAGGTCCTGGTCGATCATCTACAGGATTTATGAAGAAAAATACTAGTTCTCTGCTGACTTTTGAGAAAGGAGAGTTAAAGACGGTAAAGGGACGTTATAGAAAAGAGGTTTCTGAGACACACGAGGAAAAAATGGATTCAGACTCGCCTACAGGCTCACTTTGGGGAGGTGATGATGAGATTGAAAACAACGATGACCTCGATTTACTGAACGCTGCTCCTCCTACTGCGAATGAATTACTTCACTTGGCCGGGGCTGATTCTAATAACAAGCCACTCCCGGATTTTGAGGAAGAATTTTCCGCTATTGTACCAATATTATCGGACTCAGTCATGGCACCTGAACATCTGGCACGGACCACGGAAGCGAATTCTCCCTCCTCCCTGGAGCCTGAACAAGACTCATCTCGGCCTGGTCACTGGGAAAGGTGCGGATAGTTTGGTCAACTGCTGTAACCATTGATGTCCCTTGTCACCAGTCTCCAACGCGCGAAAAACAACTTGTTCCCTTTAAAAACAACCTCTACTTTACAAACTCCTATGCCCCTTTGGAAACAGCCGACCATGTTTGGACCCCTGTACGAGTTGCTGAATGTCTTGTTTACCGTATTTTCGCTGACATTTTGAAAGAGGTTTCGGGTTAAATTCTCAACACAGTGAATTTATAGCCTCGAACATGTACGTATCGTGACACCGCTTTTTTCCACCAACTGTTTTACTTTTAATTAGGGCTCAGTCTTCGCCGTTCTTTATCAACATCAACAGCTCGGTCTCAATCCCCGTAGTTCTTACCGATGTTGCCCCTTCGCATCCTGGGTCACTATCCCTTGAATTCATTGTAGCCAAGAGAGGTCCTCCTGGAGTGTTCTACAAGCAAAAAGCTGCACTCGCACTTTTAGATACTCTACGTACTGGTGGACCCTCTGCGAAAATCGGTCTTCACCCGAGCGCAAATTCTGATCATAAAAGTCAGTTTGAGCAGTTTTCTTCTCGTTTAAGTGCTGGAGAAATGGTACGGTTTAATTCCACCGAATATAGACGCGCCATCACTGACAATTGAATCAGTATGCAGGAATGGCTGGAGATGAATTTCTAGTATTTTGTTCATCAAATGATTCCGTTCTCTCTCAACGGCTGAATATTTCTACCCAACTTCTTGGTCAATTGGATGATATCTTTGTTGAAAGAGTAACAATCGAGAACTACTCCGCATATGCTGAGGCGGCTTTGGCAGGTATCGAGGGTTAGTCGACTACTTTAGCGCCATTGTTATATGTGTACAATTCGATGACTTATATAATTTTTTCCGCCTTGGCGCTTGCTATCTACTAGTAATTTGCCACTAGGCCTACCGATTCGTAGGATGAGGAAGCCTACTGTTGCCATCTTTTCGTTTGACATTCTGATCATCATGCCCAAAGACAGCGAGTGGAAGGGAATTGCTAAATGCTCTACGCATGGACATGCTGTGAATCCTCATCGAAGTCAATCTTTACAGTCAAACCTTATTTCCTTTTTCTTT
>QLON01002256.1:0-20304 GCA_003313675.1 Termitomyces heimii | reverse complement strand
CTCGGACATGACCTTGTAAGCTGTGGCTCAGCATGGCTATGTACCATGCCGGATAACCAAAGAAAGGAAAGGAGAGGTCTCTAAACAAAGTGGCGCCGGTTGTCGGTGAACACTTCAGAGTTTCCTAACGTACCTTCTTACTGGGAACGCCAGAGATGTCTGTTTCATACGCTTGTAAAACTGTGCCCTTCCAAATAATACTGCCAGGATATGTTGTTCCTGAAACAGACTCGGAGGCTTTTGGCCCATGGACATGATAAATCCGAACATACACACCGAATTTCCTTATTCCGGTTACTACCAGACCCAGAAGAATCCAAAATAAGCTATGACACACGCAGCTGATTACTGTCGGGATAAGACACACATTGAGAAATTTCCCGTTCAGAAGAAGCTCAAGGGCTAGATTAGTGTGGCGAGTTCGTCATCGCCTTCTAGGGCAAGTTAATTAGTTCCACCTCATCTGAATCGGAACAGCAGACTATCCGCGGGATTGGGAGGGGTTAGCTGGGCATTTTGACTTTGAACGTTCATGTCCTGTTCAAAAGAGGACCGATATTCTATGCATAGTTTTCTCAGGTCACAAGACTACGAAGTGGACAAAGGGACGCCATGCTGGTAGCAGTGATGGATAAATTAGGCGAAAGTTGATTTCGGTAGATTCGGAGTTCGAATAATCACTGTTGAAACGTTAAGACCTGGGCCGATTTTTAAGTCCTTCTTTCAACAATCATGAGGTCCGGTACGACTGAGCCGATTGCCCAGATTCAGTCTCGTCTCTCAGAAGATTTGTACTTCTTAAAGAGAATGACGCCAAGAAGGTTTTACCAACGCACATATTCTCCTCTCACTGCACGCCTCCTCGACACAGTGGCTCTCTTCTTGGCCACTGGTCCATCAAATCCTAGCCTTGCTACGTTCTGGTGGGAAAAGGATGCCAAACTATACATGACAAAGAGCCCCTGCGATCATCAGAATGATGCCACTGTCGCTAAAATATTCTTTGAATGCCTTGAACAAGCTCAGGGTCTCGAAAATATGATACCTTTTCTTGCCACATATAGCCAGGCTAGCGTCAACAAACGAATATGTCAACTTCGTCAGTCCCTCCGGATGAGTCTCTCTGTTTTCTTCGATTTATTCGATAAATCACATGAAAACGAGGATCCGCTCAAACATCTCAAGAGCATCGTTTTAGACTCGCAACCACCATTCGTTTTCAATGGTTCGGAAAACGCCATGAGAATTTTCAGGGAGCTTCTCATAACCTGTAGGAAAATGCTAGATGTTCATGCTCTTGTCTTTTCTACTGGTCATCACGACACATGTGCCTGTCTTTTGCAACGACACCTCGACAAAATGGCCCAATATCTCCATGTCGAAGTCCTTATCAAATTTTGGAAGAGACGTGGGAGAGGTATCGAAATAGTATGGATTCCCGGTATTGAAGCGGCTGATGCGCCTCATACATTCAACATGGAAACAATTCTAAGTCGGCATTTGAGTATCGTTTCTGGGCAATTCTACTCGAGTTCTGAACAACTCAGAAGTCAAGTAACGAGACGCTTTGGATTGAAGCCATCCATCACAATTATTCCACACGTCCACGCGGAAATTGCGCTGATTCTCCATGTATCTGAAAACCTTGGCCTTCAGCGTTTAAAGGATTCTGAAGAACTGCTTATAGGCAGTAACAAGACCAGTTGTTTTGCATGCACATACTGGAGAAAACAGTTTAACTCCGTCTTCGAGGTGAATTGGGAAACTACTTGCAATTATAGCCAATATACTTTCGAGGCGACTTGGCAAACGATGCGCATAAATAGTAAACCGCGTTGGCACTGGGCCATTCCGTGCAGCAATAGTATTTCATCTTCGTCAAATATTGATCCAAGTTTACTATGTGGTTGTTATGAAGCTGTTCTCGCTGGAGTCCAGGATGAAGTGAAAGTGCAGTTGGAAAGAGAGCTTCGCAGAGCTGATAACATAATCATTGAAAGGGAGGTTGGATTTTAAGCAAGATTTCTATAGGTGTAGAAGCAATGATAAGTACAAGCAAAGATCGACAGACTTTCATTGCTTCCTAGCTCCATTGTTTACAATTCCATGATTGTATTTACATTATAAAGTTTTCTATCACTCTCCTGTAAGGACTTACTTATTTCTGGCACTTACTTTTGCAGCCTCTGGTTCTATCAAGTCATGCCTCTTAATTGCCTGCATATGTCCTTGGTACTGTCAGGTCACCGTTGTCATCACAATTACCCCATCCCATGGCTGACAGGTAACTGTAGTGACCCTCCACCAATAATGCTGTTGGATCACCACCTGATGCCCAATCCTCCCCATTTTCCTGTGCTGCCTGTGCTACATTCAGGCCTGGAGTCAGTTTTGTTAGTTGCACAGACCTGTGCAGCAGTTGTGTTGGCACAGAGAGCAATGTTTGTGGGCAGAATCAATCTGGACAATTGCTTGATGGTCATTGGTGTCAAAGTAGGAGCTTGGGGCCTCATTGACATGAACTGAACCTGGTTGAATCCTTGAGGCTATGGGCTGCCACAGTGTTAGAATACTAGAAGAGGTTAATCCTGGAGGTGCAGCTAGAGGTTCACAGGTTGCTTGTAGTACAGTTCAATTGTTGTGATCATGTAGTATGGTGTAGTCTGTGACTAACTTCTTCTTCAAATATTATGTCTTGTGACATGACAATAGTTCTTAATTGTTGTTGTATAGATGGTAGCTGCTATTAGCATAGCCAACATCATGTGTTCTCACTGACCTCAGATCAAATTTGACTTGATTAGTTCATCCAGAACCTTTGCCCAGGCTAAATAGCCTCAGGAGTGGATCTACTTGTTTCTGTTTTCCAGTCCAAGTTTCCCTGAGTATTCTGTTGGGATGTTGTATATTATAGGTGTATACCTGCACTGTTGCTGCCTCTACCCATAGATCATTGGGTAAGCTCAGCAGCATATGCCTTCCAGAATAGTTTAATTTGTCCTTTCTGCAATGCCATTTTGCACATGCACATATAGTGTAGCAACTTTCAGGAGGATACCATAGGTATTCAGGTAGTTTGACTAGGATTTGTTCACCCATTCACAGCTTGCATCCACTCTTACCTCACACAGTTTTTGTCCTGTCTGGCATTCAGGTTTATTATAATACATGGTAAGAGCCTTGAGAGTGGTGGTGGCATTTCTGCAAGTCAAGAAGAATGAAGATATGCATGAAGAACCCATTTATAGCAATCATTGTATATGTTGCACCTCCTAAAGATGATATGCTAGCTGGTCTCCAAAGGTCAACATGTACACAGTCATTTGGAGCACCCTAACACTAGTTATGAGATAGAACAATCTTGCATGGTTCATGCAGTAGCTGTTAAGGAGGCTGCTCACTGTCAAGCAAGGTGAGGCAGTGAGGAAGCAAATTGTCAAGGCTGTGGAATGTAGTTGCACACTGGCAACTGATTGGGGGATACTGACCACCCTAGCTGGTCTCCAAAGGTTAACATATACACAGTCATTTGGAGCACCCTAACACTAGTTATGAGATAGAACAATTTTGCATAGTTCATGCAGTAGCTGTTAGGGAACCACCTTTTCAGAGGTCCATTACCCCATATTTCCTTCTAATTTCCATGCTTTTTTACCTCAATTTATCCACTTTCTGCTGCATTCATCAAACTCTTCACTGGCTAGATTGTGGAAGCTTCCTTATTGATCATGAGGCTCAATTCTATTTTTTGCCAGACTATGAGAAATGGATTAATTTTGATAAGAGCTCTATCAAAGCCTGTCAGTGTTATGACCTGCCCACACTCTTCAGAGTAGAGCCATACTGACTCCCACTTTTTCTTATTCTGATCTCTGACACCACTAATCTAATCACCAAGATCACTGAGTTTCCCTAGATAGGTCATGACACTCCTTGCATTTCTAGATGACCTCAACTTCCCCATTGATGAAATGCCTACCTGTTTATGCATAAAAATGTGCTAAAAGATTTCTGTAGTCAATACCTGTATCAATCAAATAAGATGCAAAGTACCATAAATCAAGGTATACTCTGCATTTATAGTGCTATTCTTTAAGTGACAACCATGTGTCTATATCAGCAACATGGGCAGTACTCAAATATCCTTATGTTATACAATCTGCATATTCAGTAGAGTCAATTCACAAGCAACTGTGCTGAAGTCTTAGAAATAGTATGAGAGAAGCATAAGATCTTGACTTTGGGCTCAATGCTAAATCTTAGAACTGTGTCATTTTAGAAGTTCTTTACTCCATGTTTCCTTTCAATTTCTAGGCCTTTTCACCTTAATTCATCCACCTTCTATTGCCTTCATCAAACTCATCACTGGCTGAACCATGGGAAATAAACTTCCTTATTGGTCTTAGGGCCTTTGCTAGATCCTGGGAAATGGATTACTTTTAACAAGGGCTCTGATAAAGCCCTTGTCAAAAGTGATCTAACTCACACAGCTCCATGACCTGGTGACCATGTGACTTGTGACCATGACATCAGTCACATTAGTTACACTGCATAATGTCACATATGACAGTTATGTGACTTAACCTTGGAATATTTTTTATTGACAGATAGAGTGGCTTCTTAAACTTGTTTTCTTTGGATTTTCCTTTGCCAGGTTAGCACTTATTATTTGTACCTATATTACTTTTATTAATATAACTTTGGATCTCTCTCTGCTAGCTGTATGACTAAGCCACAACTTCCAGAAGTTGCTCTTACACAACCATTCAACATAATAAGGTAGGCCTGAAAATAAAAAGAGGACACAGTCTTTGCATTGATACACTACTGCATGAAAACTGGGTATCACCTAACATTATAGTATAAAGCAATGGCAGTTGTATTCAAGAAACTAAACAAACTAGATTACTCTGAATCCAAGGCTTATAGGCTCATTTAGCTGTTGGAGTGTCTGGGCAAATTCCTTAAAAGCATTGTTGTATGAGGAATAAGTTTTATAGTAGGCAGAGATGACCTAGTTCCTCCTACACAATTTGGTGGTCATCCTTGCAGTTTAACATGTGATGCACTAATAAGAGATATAAAAAACATATAGGTAGCAAAAACTTCTAATAATGCAATATCAGTACTAACCTTTTATATAATAAAATTCTTTGATAATATCAATCATGCAAGATTACTCTTAGAATTATGAAGAAAAGGCATATTGCTCCCATTAGTCAAATAAGTAGCCTCTTTCTTGATAAGCTGCAATATGTCTAAATGGTATACAAAGCTATATAAAACTGGTTAAAAATGGAATACTGCAAGACTCACCAGTCTTGCCAGTACTATTAATAATATATAGCACTAAACTTCTAGAACTTATGGAAGCAAGGCAAACAAGACTAGTCAACTCAGAAAAAATAGTATCAAGAAAAAATCAATCAATGGATACAATGTTATATATGTACATTAATAATGGCACACTGATGGCATCATTAGCATTATTAAACATTAATGTGAAATAAATACAAGGAAATTTTATCTTTGCTAACAACTAAATGATCAAAGTTGGTTAATCTACAATAGTGGAGAAAACAGAACTTATACATTACTTATAGAGACAAAACTATAGATACTTCTCTCCAATAAAGTTGCCAATGTTAGATGGCATGGAGATAACAATAAGGGCAGAAGATACCATTTAAATACTTGCTTTGTATATAGATAGGAAACTAACATTTAATTAATATGTATAAAAAACATTATAGAAAGTAAAAAACACAATTACAAGTATTTAAATGCTAGTAAATACAATATGTGGAGTTAGCCAAACACAACTCTATACAATGTACAGGGCATGCATAGTGCTAATAATGACCCATGCCAGTCCAGTCTGGTGAATGAAGAAGAAGATTTATAAAATAAAACTTCAAAAAGTATAGAATGAAGAACTTAGACATATAGCAGGAGCTTTTCAAATAACACCAGTAAAGATGCTAGAAGTTATAACCTGGTAACTATATAACCCATGATATAACTATGACCATGACATTAGTATGACAATATAATACTATAATGTCATGTATAACTAATAGAATATTTTTTATTGACTAACAAAGTAGCTCTCTAAACTTGTTTTTTTTAGATTTCCTTTTGCACCTTATTATTTGTACCTATTTTACCTTTTTTAAAATACTTTGGATCTTCCTCTGCCAGTTGTGTAACTGAGCCACAGCCTCTAGAGGTTGCTCTTACAGTTTTCTATAAAGTGTTTTATTATAAAATTTATATATTTTAGTCTGTGTATTTTGTTAGCATAACATTTTGGTATAATTTCCATTGTTAATTTAATTAGTGATATTGCAAGGTCTGGGCTATATAAATTAGATCACTTTTGATGAAGGCTCAATTAGAGCCCTTGTTAAAAGTAATTCATTTTCCAAAGTCTAGCAACAAGCCTCAAAATCAATAAAGAAGCTATTTCTCATAGCTCAACTAATTTAAAAGTTTGTTTTCATGGTTTGGCCAGTAAAAAGCTTGATGAAAGTAGTAGAAAGCAGATGAATTAGGGTGAAAAGGCATGGAAATTAGAAGAAAACATGGGGTAAGAAACCTTTAAGAGGGTAATTTCTTAATAAAGACTAGTAAAGAGGCAAATAAGCTGCCAACCTCCTGCTGCTACTGTTTAAAACTAAAGCATAGAGAAAGATCAATACAAAGCTCACACAACTTGAAAAAGTTTCAAGGTTAATATACAAGCTTGCAGAGGGAGAGAATATAGTTTCTTTTATCACATTTTCATAGTAAAAGACTGCAAAAGACTAGCTTATATAGCTAATTATTACAGATGCACCAAAGAATGTTAAAGAAGTAGAAAAGGCAAAAAAAAAATATAATGAAAGGCTAGAAAGGCTAAAAAAAGAACAGTAAATAGGTGATAGTGTACTCTAACAGCTCCATGCATAAGGAAATAGCAAACACAAAAGCTATGAAATAAAGAATAGTTGGTTACTACTAATGCAAAATTAGATTATTTAAATTAGTCTGAATAGAGGCAATTATAACTAAACCAGCTTTCACTAAGTTTTAGGGCTAAATTACACTTTATAAAGTACTTTTATAAAATATATAGGTGAATAATAAAGTTTATTAGTTTTTAATCAATGCAAACTTAGTTATACTAGAAGAAACTTTAAAAAGCATATCAAACTATTGACCTGAAGTATATTATTGCCTTGAGTTTAAGATATCCACTTCCTGGGAATTTTGAGCATGGGCAATTAGTAATCTGCTAAATGTCACAGAATTTTTTTCTATTTATATTATTTCTCCTCTTTATGATATATAATATTTTTTTGGTTATTTCAGGCCATTTTTTGGCTATTGGGCTCCATTTTCCTAGCTAAGAGAGGGTTCTCCAATGTTTTTAGTGCTCCAATTCTGTAAATCATTAATATCTCTTACAAGTCTTCATCAAATGCCTTTAAATCTTTTTCATTAGGTGCAGATTAATTAGACCATTTTAATAATACCAAATGGTCTGGTGGTCTTTCAGTCAAGATATAAACATTTTACTAATACCTGCTTAATTGTTCTCAATGATTAAATTTAGCTTTTCCCATTAAATTACTGATTTTTTTATTAGTTCACTATAGAATGTCTTTGAACAACTTTCATTATATGAAGATTGATTAGGCAATTAAAACAATACTCAATATATAGAAATTCACATATATTTCTGCTGAGATATGCCCACTTTATTATTAAGATATAATGCTTTTCTTAAGACAAGTCATTTAATCTCTGAAAATCTAAGCATAATCACATGATCATAGTCACATGATTGATTTAGGTGCATATGTCACATAATTATAGTCACATGATTGATTTGAGTATACATTAGATCAAAATACTAATAAGCTGAATTCTCAATATCTAAGCCACCAATAAAGCTAATCTAATATAATTTGAAGAAAGCTTTTAAAGGCAGTTTTGGCTATTAGTCTGGTTTAAATTTGAATTTATAAGTTGATGTGATTATTGTAGTGTTATCAGCATATATTTATATGTTTTATCTATTTATATCTCTTTATATATTTAGTGGCTACCTTTATAGCTTTAACTATACCTATTAATTTTACATTCTATACTTCAGCTTTATGCCTTAGTTCTTTCCTTTTCATGAAGATCTTTTAAGTAGTGATATATCTATTTTAATAATAAGATAAGATAAAGCTATTGATTATTAAAAAGTCTGAATAAAACAAACTTCTGCTAAAAACTGTAAATAAATAACATAAAAAATGGTTAAGGTTATATAAATAATAGATCACTTTTTAAAAGGAGATGTAAAAAGAACAATGAGTATAAAGGAGTGTTTAGGCTATATAAACATTACTGGAATTAAGAAAGTAGATGAAAAAGCTAAGAAAGGTGTTAAAATATAAATGCAAGACTTCACAATGCTAATATTTGCTAAAAGGAGAGAAAAGAAGAGAAAAGGAGAAAAAAGGAGAGAAAAGGAGAAAGCTCTTGAAAAATAGAGGAGAAAATGGCAAAAAACACCATTAATAGGTGGATTTATAACAGCAAATAGATTAAAGCCTTAATAAAAGCTATAGAAGCATATAATACATATATCAAGAGAAATATTTAATAGGCTTATACAAAGTTGAATAAAACACACTTTCTTGAGTAAGTATTATGCTAGATTTGTACCTAATGAAAATATCAAGTGCAAATGCAAAGTAAACTTCTAAATGCATAAACATGTAATTAAAAAATGCCCAAAATATAAAAAATACAGATATATACTAAAAAAAATATATAACCAAATGGAACTAGATGGTTTTTTTAGCATCAAAGAAGAATTAGAGGCCACAGTAGAATTTCTAGCTAAAATGAGTGCTTGTACTAAAATCAGCAAGAAACAAAAATGAAAATTGACATTAAAAGAGAATGACAAAGAAAATGAGGAGAAAAAAGAGAAATAGTTGGTATGAATGAAAGAAAAGGAAGGAGTAGAGTAAAAATGGATAAAAAAATAAGAAATGAGAGGCAGAGGGAGAAAAACAAAGTTGGAAGGGAGATTAAGAGTGGAGAAAAAAAACAACAACTTAAACAAAGATATAGAAAAAAAAGATAAAGCAAGAATATATATATTATAGAAGAAAGAAATGACTTATATTTATAAACTTAAAAAAACAGAGAAATATAACTATAATTACATTCACATCATAAAGACTTAATATAATCCACTTCTCATACTATTACTAAATATGCATTGTAATATAAACTTGCTTAATTAAAACATTACTCAAAATTTATAAGAAAGATTTCAATACTAAATAATACTAAATACAATAACAGCTATAAGTACAATAAATACCATACTATCCTACTAAAGTAGAGTATTATTATTACTTTACTTTTACTTTTTAGCCTAGTATTGTGGCTTGCTAGCAATATAAACAAAGCTCATTCATTTATTTATTCTAATAAAGTTTTTATTAAAAGTGATCTAATTTATATAGCCTCATGACTTAGTGATTATGTAATTCAAAATGTGATGTGATTATGACCATGACATTAGTTACATAAATTACACTGCATAACATTAACATGACAATGTTATATGTGACAGTTACATGATTTGACCTTAGAATATTTTCCATATTTCTTTATATTTCACTCTTTTACTACTTCTTGGACTTTTTATACCATTAAGTACTCCATTTTCTCCATTTCCTCTTTTTTCTCTCTTTTTCTAATTTAGTCTCATCTCTATATCTTTTTTACTTACTCTATCTCAACTTTATTTTTTAGCTATTCAATTCTAATTTTACTTATATTAACTATTTATTTTAATTTTTATTTCTTTATATCTTTGCTTCTTTTTACAACTTATTCTTTCTTTCTGCTTCTTAAAATTTCTTTATGCTAATATTCAGCATTAACTCTTGCTTCAGTATGAGTCTTTCTTTTTAGCAAGACTCAACTAATAAATTCCTGCTCAACAGAGTGAGCCTTTAGATTAGCAGAACTTGACAAAGCCTAAGATATTTACTCTTTATTCTAAGTGTAAGTAATTAGCAACCTACTTATTATTATAGAATTCTCTTTTATTTATGCTTTTTTCCTCTTTGCATAATGCATGATATTTTTTAGCTATTCCAGATTATTTTCTAGTTATTAGGCCTTTATTTTCTAGTTCCAAGAAACTTAATATATATTTTTTTAGCTAAGAGATGGTTCTTCAATAATTTTGGTGCTTTACTTCTGTAAATTGTTAATATCTTCTTTGGTCCTTTACAGAATGCCTCCAGATCTTTTTATTAGGTGCAGATTATTTGAACATTTTTAATAATATTAGATATAATAGAGTTTAATAATTGTTTTGTTAAAATATAAGCATTTTATTAAAGCTTGCACAATTTTCACCAGCAGCTAATTTTAGCTTTGTTCCATCAAATTGCTGATATTTCTATTAGTTTGCTACAAAATGTTTTTGGATAACTTTTAGTTTGTGTGGATTGATAAGACAAGTCTGACAATACTTAATATGTAAAGATTTATATATATTCTTATTGAAATATACACATTTTATTATTAAGATGTAACACTAAATTGATGGCTTTGCATAGTTATAACTCCATTTAGCACTAGATTGTTCTATCAATTGATGCAATCATATCTTTGATGATTTAATTAGATTTATAGTGATTGCTTTAATTTATTATTAATAGTAATAGCCACAGCTCTATTACTAATTGCTTCAGATAAATTACCTGATCTTCCAAGACCTAAGCATAGCCACAAGACTGATTGAGATATAAAATAGATCAAAATACTAATAAGCTGATTTCTCAACATCTAGGCCACTAATAAGCCTGATCTAATATAATTTAGAGAGGACTTTTTAAAGCAGTTGTGGCTATATCATTTGCCTATAGTTTTTAGCAGAAGTCTATTTTATTTAGACTTTTTAATGATTAAGAGCTTTGTCTTATCTTATTGTTGAGATAGATATATCAATATCCTATAAAGTGATAGTAAATTGAGAATTATAGTCTTTGTTGGCAAAGAAAAATAAAACTCTAATGGATAAATGAGGTGTATTATTGTAAATAAATAAATTCTGCAACAGAAAGTTTAGCACATTTAAGGGATGCTATTTAATTCTGATATAAGGCCAAATGCTACCATCAATTGGTAAATAGACATTATCTTAACACAATATCATTTTATATTAAAATATATTTTTAAATAAATTTTTTCTATGAATAGTCTTTTGAGAAGAGATAAGTAGCTTGGAGATGAAGATTACCCTTTAATTAACACAGAGGATCATTATATTGAATCTGTAAAGTTCAAAAATCTTATAAAAGTGATCTTTATAGGCTGTAGCTCAGTCACACAGAAAAAAATTCAAAAATATATTGATGAAGTACTAATTTGACAGAGGAAGATTCAAAGAAAACAAGTTTAAGGAGCCACTCTGCTAGTCAAGGAAACTAGAAAAGATTTGGAGAGTTGAAGCTAAGTTAAGTTAGAAAAAATGAAGATATAATATAAAGAAGATTTAAGGAATTAAAGATGGAGGTTGAAAGTGAGACAAAATGAGGTAAAAACAGAGAGTGTGGAAAACAAGAAAAGGAAATAGATTCAGAAATATAGATAAAGAGAATAGCTAAGAGAAAGAAAGAAAGAAAATGAGAAAGAAAAGAAAAAACTAAAGAAATTGGAGAAACTGAGAAATTAGAAAAAACTATAGCAAGCTAAAGCAATATTAAGACTATTGTATTGATTATGGGGGCTTTCCTATAAGGGTGACCTCTGGAGGCTATAGCTCAGTTACATAGCTAGTAAAGGAAGATCTAAAGAAAATAAATTTAAAAAGCTACTTTGCATATTAATAAAAAATATTCTAAAATTAAGTCACATAATGTTGTATTGTAATATTGTTATGCTAATGTCATGCAGTGTGACTGATGTAACTGATGTTATAGTTACAGTCATATTATAAGTTATATGATTACTAAGTTATAGGGCTATATAAGTTGGATCACTTTTAATAAGGGCTTTAATAGAGCCCTCATCAAAAGTGATTCATTTTTCAAGATCTGACAAAAGCTTCAAACTAATAAGGAAGTTTGTTCCCACAGTTCAGCCAGTAAGGAGTTTAATAAAGGCAGTAGAAGGCAGATGAATTTAAGTGAAAAGGCCTATAAATTGAAAGGAAACATGAAGTAAAGAATTTCAAAAAGAGTAATTTTTTAATACTTCCCTAAGTATCTATAGAGTATTTCAAGGCTTTAAAAGTGATTGTATATTGGAAGAGATTGTCACAACTCCCCTCCAGAGTCTCCTGGGACAACCCTGGAACCCTACCTAGGACCCTTTTTCATTAACTCCACAATGCACCCCACCCTCACAGCTGCCAATGCCACCATCACATGCCTCACAACCAACATCAGCCAACTCCTGGGAATCTTGCATCACGGACCCTGGGATCAACCATTGGCAATGATTGGATCACACAGCCTGCTCCCGGCCATCACACATCACAACTCCCTCCATGCCAATTGATCATATGCTCCACATGCATAATCTAAGTATACAGTCCCTGCCCACTACTCAATGTCTCCCAGAACCCATCCCAGACACTCTGGAACCCTGAGACCTGACTCCATAGTACTTATAGTGTAGTTCCCCATTGTATTTGCTAGTCTTGATATTACTTAAATTGCTGCATGCCCTCTTGCTTAATTGGTATGCACTGACTGACACACTTTAACTGGCACACCTAAATAATTGCATGCTCTAAGTTCAGTATGCACTTTGCAACTTATAATTTGTTAACTAGGTCTTGTCTTAGAACCTCCAGTTCCAACTTGACCCCTCTCCGATCTCCAACCTCTACAAAAACACTCAAAGCCCTGGGTCAAGTTCCATCTCCCAAGATCACTCCTTATTCACATCTTGAATCCCAGAGCCCAAGCCCCAGAGCTCCAGACACCCAAGTATTCATAGATCAAGTCCACCTTATAAGGGCATTGCTTTCTTGGAAAGCCCTCAATTCAGTGGAATCTGACAGAGATTGAATGTTAGCAAAATTAAATAGTGAAATAATTATGTGGAAGTTGGAACTTGTGGGGCAATTATGTAAAGCAATGTTTATAAGGTGTTAGGAATAATCTGGCTCTGTTACAGGAAAATTTGGAGTAGTTTAGTTGTGCAAGAAAGTAGTAGCCTATATGGAGAAGCTTGGTAATCTTAGTAATTGAATCAGTGATATTAGATATTGGAAGAGAAAAAAGCAGAAGTTAGTATGGCTGTACCTAAAAGAGTGTAATGGGGTTATAACTAGTCTAAAGCAATAGTATACTTCAAATCATTAGTTTAATACACTTTTTAAACTTTCTTTTGGTGTGACTGAGGTTGCATTGATTGAAAACTAATAAACTCTATTATCCACTATTATATTTTATAAAAGTACTTTGTGAAGTGTGATTTAGCCTTAAAACTTAGTAAAATCTGACTTATTTGTGATTACCTCTATTTAGACTAATCTAAATGACTTAATTTCCCATCAATGTTTTACAAGCTCCAAGATTAAGGAAACTTCTCATCCTGAATGCTATAACACCCTATGCTTCTAGCTCTAACAGGCTCTCTTTAAACAAATCTGCAAAGTTCTCTGCATTGCCTTAAAATAAACTATATATAATAGTTTTAAGAATTTTATTATGCAAATCAACCAATGCCACTGAAAAGATCAAGTAGAACAGTCTCTTATACAATAACCAAAAGAAGGCTCCAACACTAACAGTAATTTACAATAGCAACCCTGGAACTAGTATTCTCACCTACAAAAATCCATGACTAATTCTGGCAGAATTTTTAACACTTAACTAAAAACTCCAGGCCACCCTACATTATCCACTAGCTTGCATTCAGGCTGCTAAGCACAGCAACTCACTAATGATAAATGAGAATGACTTTGAGGATCCACCAAATACTAATGATTGCTCTAACAATCTAAATGATAATAAATTCCTATAAGTAGGACTTAATATAAATTATCTATAAGTCATATTTCTAGAAGAAATAAAGAAGTTCTATAAGAAAAAAGGTGTGTATTTATTATGTGAAAAGCCCAGTCATTTATACAAGACTGCTCTAAATAGAGTGCTCTAAAATATACCATCTAAATTATCAATGGCAACAAATTCAAGTTTCAATATATAGAAAGTGAGATAGCAATTTAGTGGGCCTTAAAATGTGCTGAATTATAGCATTGACTTTAAAGTCTTTGCATCAGACACCCATTTACACACTTTAGTACTTGTTCTAGATATCTGCATAGTATACCTCTCTTTTCAAGCTTTCCAGCTCTTTCTCCTCTACACTTCTTTATTTCCAAATTTTGACTCAGTTTTAACATTGATTAATAGTAATGCCAATAATTTCATCAATAAAGCCTAAGCTTTAGATGCAGGACTCTTATTTATATAACCTCTAAACTCCATCTAGCTCTGCTTTTTTAATGGTAAGGCCTTTTTTGCAAAAAATATTATTTATCATTTTTAATATTTCATGAATCTTTAAAGATAGAACTTGCAAGGAGTTTTAGATATTAGTGATAAAGCTGTATAAAAGTTTCTTCCTCATTTTAGAATTCCTCTAGCTCTACAACATAAACTTCAGAATTAATTAATGCTACTTTATAATAACTCTTAGCCAAAACCTCTCTCCTTCACTACTTTCAGTTGACTTCTATAATTTTAATCTTAAAGAACTGCCCAATAGCCCTAAAAGAGCATTGATAATTATTGGAAGGCTGCACTTCAACTCTGCTAGATTATTTATCATCAACATTACTTTTTAGTCCACTGAGCAAGACTTATTCTACTCTCATTAATAGTAGTGCTACTAGAATGTTTATTAATTACAACCTGGCATTGCTGGGCAATGTCTTATACAAGCTTATTAAAGTCCAATTTATTAATAGTTAATTTACCTTTTCTAAACTAATTACATAGCACCATAAAAACAAATTCATGCTTATAAATAAACTAAGTATCCTTGTTAATTTTTATTTAATCTAGCTGCATCCTACTATCTCCATTATTTTAGGACTGCTCTGACTCTGAATAGTAAATTCTAACTGGTATGAATTTTGATTCTGAAAAAGTGCAACTGGCTACTATAATATTCCTTAAGTTATAGCACAATCTAATCATTGAGAATTAACTATGACTGCCTACAACTCAAAACAACTCTATTCTTCCTTTGTAGAATGAAAAAGAGGAGAGTGAAGACATTACTACAATATAAATTGCCACTAGAACCACCTTCAAAACTCTACTCAAGCATTTGCTCATTTTACTTAACAACTTCTAGAATAAGTACAAGGGCCACCTGCAACCTTGGTGAAGCTTCCTTGATTTGTTTCTATCTTTAATAGGTTTCAAACAATTATATATAGCATCTAGCAAGTCTAGTATCTGCCTTATTAATGCTATATAATTTATGTAATAATGTATTTGCTATTAATACAAGATAAGACAATAGAAATTAAGCAATCACATTTAGTCTTGATGCACTTAGTCAAATAGAATTTGTAAAAACTCAAGTAACTAGAAGCCTCCACAAGCTTAAAGCTAGCACAAGTTGGCACTGATTTAATTTGAATACAAAGAATAAAGAAACAAAAAGCAATATACTATAATAGGTGCAAGGCTTTTAGTATCATTTTTTTAAACTACTGTTTATAGTGCATAATTTACTATAGGTAGACAACTTCTAGCACTATAAAATAATAACCAGTTTAGAAAGAAAAAATTTTGTTTTTGCAAACTAAACAGAAAAAGATGAAAAATAATATTGGCAGGTTAGTAATGCACTTTACCATGCATAGCATAACAAAGTAGAAGAAATAAATGAGATAGCAAGAGATATATAGGTTGAAGAAAGAAGAAAAATGATTGAGAAAAGTTAGGAAGGCATAAGAAATATATTCTTAAAGAGTGCTAAACAGACAGTAAGTGATGCTATTATTCTTAGAAATTAGCAACTATAAATTTTGAAAATAATAGACTAACAATTTGAATGGTTGTTAAATATAGTGGTGGAGCACTACTTGAGTTCTGAATAACTCAGAAGTCAAGTAATAAGATGCTTTGAATTAAAGCCATTTATTACAATTATTCCATATGTCTATATGGAAATTGCACTAATTCTTCATATATCTGAAAACCTTAGCCTTCAGCATTTAAAGAATTTTGAAGAACTGCTTATAGGCAGTAACAAAACCAGTTATTTTGCATGCACATACTGGAGAAAACAGTTTAACTCCATCTTCAAGGTGAATTGAGAAACTACTTGCAATTATAGCCAATATACTTTTAAGGCAACTTGGCAAATGATGCATGTAAATAGTAAACTGCATTGGCATGTAGAGTTCAGTGGTCTTCCTGTCAAGATATAAGCATTTTACTGAGGCCTGCTCAATTTTCCTTGATAACTAAATTTAGCTTTTCCCATCAAATCACTGATCCCTCTATCAGTTCACCACAGAATGTCTTTGAACAACTTTCATTGTGTGTGGATTGATCAGGCAATCAAAACAATACTCAATATATAGGGGTTCACATATATTTCTGCTGAGATATACCCACTTTATTGTCAAGGTATGATGCTTTTCTTAAGATAAGTTACCTGATCTCTGAAAACCTGAGTATAGTCACATGATCATAATCACATGACTGATTTGGGTGCACATGTCACCTGATTATAGTCACATGATTGATTTGGGTGTGCATTAAATCAAAATACTGATAAGCTGATTTCTCAACATCTAAGCCACCAATAAGGCTGATCTAACATGATCTGGAGAGGGCTTTTAAAGGTGGCTTTGGCTATGCCATTTTCCCACAGTTTTCAGCAGAAGTCTATTTTATTCAGACTTTTTGATGATCAATAGCTTTATCTTGTCTTATTGTTGAGACAGACATATCAATGGAATTCCACCCACCATTTCTCAGTGGGATGGATTGCACCAGGTGTCAGCAGATAATCAACTTTGCCTTCTTCACAAATAACCTGAGGAAAAAACAAAAAACATTGACTCAGAAGCTATTGGCTTCTACTACTACATGAGTGAGAATCCACATTATAACTATCTCATTGCTTGTTGGAGGATGCAATTCTTCATGCAATTCCACAATGACTTAGCATCTACACCAAGAGCTGGCTCTAACAAGCTGGGAGCAATGGCAGTAAAAGCAGTGGAGCAGTCAAAGGCAGAACCACCAGGTCATAGCTCATCTTATCTGCCTATCATAATTAACATCACACCAGATGTGAAGATGAAGCAGTGCCTGATAGGCTCTGCTATCAAGGAGCTTGTATCTGAGGCAGCAGGGACTGAGGAGGGGCAAATTAGCCCCTGATTGCATATTTTGTCATCAAAATTGACAGGTGAGCATAACCCTCCTGCAACTACTAAGCCATACATTCACAGCTCACTTAAATTTCTGCCAACCCCTCTGCCTGCACTGTATCTTGCAGGTGAAACACTATTCTACAACCTCTTCTTTCCACCATTGCATGTGAGACACCACAGACTCAAAAAAAATGGAACCCTCTCCCAGTCAAAAATGGAAGAATTCAAATCAGCTACATAACAGCCATTCTCACAGCCTCAACACCACCACAAATTCTGTGTTGCCCTATACTTACACCTCTGCAAGGAGTGATGCACACCATGAGTCTGGAGAAGTATGAGAGAGGAGTCACGGGGAGCATCACAACATATGATGTGATGCTGCCACCACAGAGGGCAGTACAAACTAGGAAGGAAGAAACTATACAGTTGGAAAAAGCAATTGGATTTGGAACACAATACACCTCAGCTGTTATTACACTGATATGCTTACAGTTATCATACCATAGCACTAACACATATTATTAGTTACACTTGTTCAACAAGGATATTGGTCATGCTCAAGCAAACCCTTTGGATATATTATGCAATAATCAAGCTGCTATTGTACTAAGGAAGCTCAATACCAATCCCCCACTAAACACATCCAGCAAAATTCCACTACCTGCAAGATGACCTTGTAGCAAAGGGAGAAGGGAGATGCCACAGTTTGGTTTGTACTTACTGAAGACATGGTTGCAGACATTTTCACAAAGGCACTATTGCATGATAAGCACTGGAAATTTGCAAAGGCAATGGGTTTATGCCTCCACACAAGTGAGAGTGTCAGAAAGTGAGCACTCCACCACTTGTGTCACTTGCCATTTCTTCACATGTGATCTGCGTAATGGACAATTTTCGTTATTTGTGTTGAAGTGGGACTTACATGCCTGCTACACAAGAGCAGAATCTATTATATATCCTATATGTGTTTTCTCTTCTACTTACTCATTTCTGTTTTCCGCAACCAATTGTGGCACGGTGATTGGTATTTGTTACAATTTACTTCCATCATTGTGCTACGCACTCAATTGTATCTCAAGCAATTTATACAATTACATCACAGTAGAAGAACGCATAACAGCACTTGCAGGAACAATTCACTTGTAAGAAGCCTAACTTTGTTACTTCTGCAACTTTGAGATGATATCGAGTTCCAACTCATTTTCCGAGCCAGAAGCCGTGGCATAATCTTCGGAGCGTTTTGGTCCATGGGTTGGGTGTGTAGTTTTCAGACCAAGGAGCTGATGTATGCCAGCAACCGCGTAATTCTTAACAGTTTTCCGCAGTCTGTTGTCATATTCACTCTGACCAATTAGTGCTGCTGTTTCATAAGGCCAGCCATGAGCACCAGCCGTCTTCCATTTGCCACTATCAAGGAGATCCATAACGATGTAACACTGAAGACAGCTTCTTTTACTGCAACCCACTGGACGTTCCCCTTTGATCATATCGAGTTTAGACATGTAAAGAACGATTTGAATTTCGGCATGCAGTTTAGATCTCCTTGATGTGTTTGGGCGATGCTATCGCCTCTGACACCCATGTGATATTAACTTCGGAAAACTCCCGAACGAATTTGATGAGATCTGGAATGCGTAATATGGACGCATCTTGTCAAGGTTTCTCCAGAACTTTGCAAAGTCGTTGTTCTCATCTTTAATAACACTCCGTTCCGCAGAAACTCGAGAGCCATTGATAGACAACGAGCTATCCATGAAGTCCCGAAAAAAGGGCGAATCTGTCAGAGCGGCTGCAGCGGTTGCAAATAACTCAAAGCGCAAACCCATGTCTCTGCCATTTCCAAGGATCAATCCATCGGTCAAAATCGTTACGATGTCCTTGAGAGCTTTCTGAAGCACCAAGTCGGATATTTTGATGCCATTCAACTCCCAGAGACGCAAGAGAGATTGGCCTCTTCCTGGGAGTTCCGATTGTAGGTTTGCAATCTTTCTCTGGGCACAGTAATCCTCAATAACCGGAAAAAGCACTCCATTTTCAATCAGTCGTTGGGTCAGGCCTCTGAGTTTTTCAATGCGTGCTTGAACATTGACTATTCCACGTTTGATCAAAAATGGTACAAGGTCCCTCAGTTGCTGGTTTCTAGGGCTTTTAAGTTTCTCCAAAAATTCTTTAGCATCCCTCGTATCGTCCTTACTGGCAGCATCATTTTTAGCAAGAACGATAGTGATTGATTTGTTGTCATTCTTCCTCCATAAAGCTGATGCAACTACGTCTCCCTTCTTGCCAGTCACCATGCAGATAGCGATAGTTTCCAGATAGCGCATATCTTTAGTAAAATTCGCAGTGTGGCCTGAGGCGCTAGTATTGCTGATTTGAATCGACTCATCTTTGAACCTGAGTGCAGCTAAAAGGCGCATGTAACCTGAATGCTCGATTTGGTCATGGATCAGGTCATTCGCAGCGGATAGCGGAGGCATGGTGCAGTGATGTAAATGAAGTACTGGTGGGTGAGATAATGTGTAACTTCCGTTGTCGCGTATATTCAGTAAAAAGGAAAGGTTTGGGGTGTGCTTGGAGGTAACAACGAGAATGGTTCCATGGGTGGGGTAAATTTTATACTCATTCATCTTTGGTGGCATTTTGAACGCGGCGTCAGAGTTGCACTGCTTGGGAACAGATTTACTGAATTCTCCAATTAAAGCAATTGTCTTAGCGCACCAGGACTTGATTTTGGTTGCATTACCAAAAATGAATCTGTGAGACTTGCCACGGAATCGAATCCATCATCATTACGCCCTGTTCCAATTGAAAGTCCACAAGACTTCTTCACCCCCTACAACCTTTTTTAGGATGCCCTTCTGCCTTTC
>QLON01002251.1:0-12505 GCA_003313675.1 Termitomyces heimii | reverse complement strand
TGAAGCAATATCCATTTTAAAATATACACTTATTGAGACAGTTTTTTGCACATCTCTAATTTTAGTATCTAGTACTTTATATATCCTCCATTTGCCTTGATAACTGCTTGGATCCTTCTAAGCATGCTTTTTATTAGTCTTTGGTATACCTCTGATGGTATTTCATCTCACTTCTTTGCAACCCTCTTTCATAATTTATATACATCATGAGGTGTTTTATATTACTCAAGTTGCTTCTTAAGGTACTTCCAGAGATGTTTAATAGGGTTGAGATCAAGAGATTGGACTGGTTACCAAAGGATATCAAAGTTGTTGTCCTCAAACCACTTGTCAACTCTCTTGAAATTGTGTTTGGAGTCATTATCCTGTTGAAAGTAATGAGCACTCTCTTCCATCTCCAACTTCTCAAAGCTTTCCTTTGCTCCATCATTTAAAATTTCATAGTACTGCTCTGCATTCATAATCTCCACCATTTCCACAAGCTTTCCTACTCTATTCCAATTTATACAGCTCCATATCATGAGATTATTCCCTCCTCCATGCTTTATAGTAGATGTAGTTGTTTGGTCTAAAATGCCTTCTCCTTATAACTTCCATGCTGCTTCTTATTTCATCCAATCCTGTTAATCTTTGTCTCATTTATCTACAACACCCTTTTCCAGTCCTTTATAGTTCACTTCTGATGCTTTTGAGCTTATATAAGCTATAGTTATTGATGTCTAGCTTTGAGCATAGGAACTTTTTTCTTGGTAGCAGATCAATACCCTTCTTCCTTCAACACAATTCAGACAGTCTGGCAAGAAATAGGGTTGGAAATGATGTTGTTGATAAAATTGTGGTCTGAATAGCTGTATCAAGTCTTCCAGTTGAAATTTGTCAAATAATAGCCTATTTATCATATGGAGTAAGCTTAGTAGAATGGCTTCTAAGATGGTTTTCCTTGTCCATCTCCAACTCTCTATCAATCCTCCCAGTAGTAGACTTTCCTCAACCAGTTTGAGCCCCAATCTGATGCAGAGAATACTCTTGAGCAAGAAGAAAAACAATGGTAGAGCATTGTGTAGGAGAAATAAGTTTTATAATAGTATTTAAAGGTTAAGATGTGAATCAGCCAACTTGAACCACTTCCAAATATATCCAAACATGGTCACATAACTCTGTCTGTATTCCCACATGCAACTTACTCCTTGTTTTTAATTCAAACAGGAATAAACCTGAAAAATTAGAGATGCTCAAAAACTATCTCAATGAGTAAATATTTTAAAATAGGTATTTCTCCATCAATTTTGATCTTAATTACATAAGCCTAGATCTATTCTGTAACTACAATGCCATAGTATATTACATGATTTAATAAAGGTTTTAAATACTTCCCAACCTTCATGCCAATGTCATCTTTCAAAAAGTATGAAATATTAGGACAATTTTTTAAGCCACTGAAAGTAAATCAATTTTACATCATAAATTTACTAACATGGCAAAGATATCATAACATATTTACATTGTAGCACCTGGACAATTATATTATATCACTTGCATTATATTTTGCTATTAATTATATTATATTTGTCTTAGTTCTTTTCTTATTATTCTATATATAATTAATTCAACTATTGGATTGCTTCTATTCTGTGTAACTTGAATCAATGCCAAATTATAGCAAAGTCACATTTTTTGAGGTACTTAATGTTGTTACTTTACTAAATTGAATCAGACAAAGTTAATTAACTCAGCTTCTTTAAAAATTAACTTAGTAATAGCAGTGCTTTGTAGTTATGAAACCACAGTCTATTAGGGAACCACCTATTTGGAAGTTCCTTAGCCCATGTTTTTTTCCAATTTTCAGGCCTTTGCACTCTAATTCACCTACTATTGAGCACTTTCATCAAAATCCTCACTGGCTGAACCATGAGAACAAACTTCTTCATTAGTTTGGAGCCAATACCAGATTGTGAGAAATGAATCACTTTTAATGAGGGCTCTGATGGAGCCCTCATCAAAAGTGATCCAATTCACACAATACCAGATTGTGAGAAATGAATCACTTTCAATGAGGGCTCTGATGGAGCCCTCATCAAAAGTGATCCAATTCACACAGCTCCCATAACTCAACCTCAGAATATTTTCTATTAATAGGCAGAGTAAATCTTTAAACTTATTCTCTTTAGATTTCCCTCTGCCAACTATGTAACTGAACTACAGCCTTTAAAGGTCACCTTTACACAGTTCATACCTATGCATCTTGAGCAAAACAATTATGCTAATGTGCTAGCAAAGCAGCAAGAAGAGATGCTATAAAGAGACTAGTCTTTTGATCCATCTATTTTAGCTTTGCTTTGTTTATATTGACATTGATATATGAGAATGAACTTAATTTCATTTCACTTAAAAGGGCACAAAAATAATGAAAAGAAGTATGCTATTATTAATTATTACACTAGAGTGCATGTCACTAACACATTAGTTAGAACTAACTTGCTTATATAAGGGAAACATTTTGTACTCACAATATATTTCATTAAATCTAATATTGCAGTTTAATCCAGCTATTGTATAAACTATGCAAGATTATTCTACTTTATAACCAGCATTATATTTTTTTTTTCTGAATTTTTTGCTATTAACTTTAAATCCTTGGCTTTTTACTATCTCTTCAGACAACTCATCAAACTTCTTGACTTTTATAGTGTCATATCAAAAATGTATTTTAGTAACTAGTTTAGATGACTTAAAGCTAATGTTACCAGACATAAATGACTTACTTAGATGCCTCAAGCATTGTTATATTAGCCCCTATCAAAAAAAAATAACAAAGCACATTGCAACATTAATAAAGTGCTAAGTGGACTATCTATTTTATAAATGATATTGATTGCAAATTGTGGTGCTAAACTAGAAGAAAAAATTACTGTTTCAGCAGCATCACTACTAGTAAGCCAACTACTATCACTACTTTATTTTGCAATGCTTTAAAGCAACTTTAAGCAGCTACAAGGTTAAGGTAACTTTACTTAGTACTTAAAATTAAAATTTGTTAGAAAACTTCTCATTTCTTTCTTCTTTTACTCCTGTTTCTTTATTTTTCATTCATTCATTTTTTTATATCCTTAATCATTTTTTTTTTACTTTACTACTTTTATTTTCTCCACACTATCTATTAGTACTGCTTTTAGTCTTTGAAATACTTTGGTTCTTTAGCTATTATTCAGACAAATGTGGCCCCTTCAATACCACACATAGACTGCTTACATAAGCTAAAGTTTGCCTTTTTGACTTTGAAAGTTTGAAGTTTTTCTGCCTTATTTGAGCAATTATTTGTTAAGTAATTTTTGAGTTTTTAAGGTTTTGTTATTCTGTATAGTTGTTTTTTATGTTTTAGAGGCCCTGAAAGTGTCTATTTTGGCATAGAGAATTTTTAGACTTGTAAGTAGTTATTAGGATATTGTCAATATGTACTTTAATATACTTTGAATTTCTCTCTGCTAGCTGTATAACTGAGCTATAGCCTTTAGAAATTGCTTTTACAGAATCTGGCAGTGCAATAGTACATAATACACCATTTTCAAATAATATTAATAAAACAATTGTTAGCATTAATATTATTTGACTCTGTAGAATCTGAATAATCATCATTGATAATAACTTAAAAACTATCTGAGGAATTAGAATAAGTATAGAAAGATGATAACAAAGTTGTATAAAAAAAATCAGGTGTTTAAAGTGCCTTAACTATAGAAATTGCAAGGAAAAGATAGCAATTAGCTGCAGGCAAAGCATGAAGGCCTTAGGAAAGTAGTGGACTTGAAGGCAAAACTCACATTTTTAAATAATGAGAAAGGACAAAGGTCACTTTTGATCTTAGCTAACTAGTTACAACTGTAATTTATCATTATTTAGCAGTATCAAAGGAGTTAATATGCAAGTGTTCCCAGCTTTATATAATGAAGCACCTATAATTAATGGCTGCTTAAAGCCATGATATACTTATAATAGATTTAATAAACTATATTGAATTATTTATATATATCTTGGAGATCATGGATTACCTCAAGCATCAGGCTGCCTGAGGCATGTAAATTTCAATAGTAATGCCAGCAGAGTCTATTGTTTACAATGCAATTATATATTAATAAGCTCTTATTGTCACTAATGCCATAAACATTTTAAATGCTTTAAAAAAGGCAAATGAGTTATATCTATTAGGAAACCATCCTTTTAAAGGTCTCTTACTCTATATTTTCTTCTAATTTCCAGGCCTTTTCACTCTAATTCATCTGCCTTCTACTGCCTTCATCAAACTTCTCACTGGCTGAATTATGAAATCAAACTTTCTTATTAGTTTAGAGCCTTTGCCAGATCCTAGAAAAGTGATCTAACTTATATGGCCTTATAACTTAGTAACTATGTAACTTGTGATGTAACTATAATTGTGATATCAGCCACAACAGTCACACTGCATAACATCAGCATAACAATGTCATATATAACAGTCATATAACTTGACCTTAAGATATTTTCTATCAATAGGCAGAGTGGCTTCTTAGACTTATTCTCTTTGGATTTCTCTCTATTAGAGTAGCACTTATTATTTGTACTTATATTATCTTTATCAATATAACTTTGGATCTTTCTCTGCCAGCTGTGTGACTAAGCCTCAGCCTTTAGAAGTTGTCCTTATAGTATAATAAATCTTTAGCATTAGTTTGGAAGCCTCTTCTAGCTTGCTTAATTTATTAGTATTCCTAAAGGTTTTTTTTACCAAATAGCTTTTCCTCAGTTTTCATAATTTAGCCAGCACTTTTAGCTAATTCCCCTGAAGTATATAATCTGTAGAATAGTGCTTAGAACTGCTTGCTTACTCTAAAAGCTCAGATATAGGCCACTTAAGCTTTTTTCACTCTTTACACTACTAAACTTGCTAGATTATATTAGACAACTAATACTATCTCTTACTTCTTGCAATTGTTTTTGGAATACCTTCTTTTAGCTCCATTTACTTTTCTCATGCCACTCATGCCACTAAAACTCATAATAGCTACTCATCTTATTACTGCTGCATCTAATAGGATTTTACATCTAGCACTCTCTAATATTTACAATAATAACTGCACAGCAGAAAAATGCTTTTTTCAGTCTTGCACCACTTATATTTAGCTTAGTGGTGATGCATTTGACTTTGATGCACTAAAGATAGCCTAAATCCTCTCTTACATGAAAGCAAGCTATGCTTCAACCTATGCTCTATAATCATGAAGGAGTAAACAGCTTTGCTAGTTGAAAAGACTTTAAGAAGGATTTTCAAGCTGAGTTTCTTTCATTGGATTTGGCTAAAATTGCCACCCTCTCTCTTTGTGACTATAATTAGTATAGTTAGAAAAGGTAAACTTTAGATGACTACATTGACTTCTTTCATGCTATGATTGAGCAGGCAAAATACCTCAATAGCTTTCAGCTCTACTTCATCTTTTGCAATAAACTTTACTATATTCTTATAGAGTGTATCAATAATTTAGTAGAAGGATGCCTAGATGATGAGCAGATTGAAATATAGTACAGAGTGACCTGAGATCAGTAGTAGCTTATAAAGCTAAAGTAAGAGTTACAACATCCTTATATTTCCTTGCCTACTCATTATTTTGCTTTAGCATCAGTTATATGCTCCACTCCCTCTCCTTCTCCTTTTCCATTCACATCCATAGCAGGAGCTCCTTCCACCTTTCAGTTATGACTACTTTCTCTAGGAGTTTCTATAGATGTTGATCCCTTTTATTAATGCTTGGCTACACCTCTATTCTGCCACTAATGTAAGAAGCCAGGCCATTTTGCATGCTATTGCTTATAAGAATTAAAGGTTTACTATCTTTCTACTTCTAAATAGGAAAAGCTTCTTAGAACTTCATAGTAAACTACATAAGATTATTCTGTCTTATAACTTCTAATCCAGTCTCTTCTCTATTCTATCATCATTTTTTCTATTGAGTGTCTTTTTACATGTGTTATTATTATAAAATTTAGTGCTTATAGTCAAGCTTATTTCTTTGCTTCTTTATTTACTCTTTTATTTCTTAGTTTTGCAGCTGCATTGGAGGAATTTAGAAGTAAGGGCAACTTTTGAAGGCTATGGCTTAGTCACACAGCTGGCAGAGGGAAATCCAAAGTATATTATAGTATATATTAAAAATATCATAATAATTACTCACTTAATTAAGAAAAATTTAAAGAAAACAAGTTTAAGAATTTTTTATGCTAAAATTAGTACTTTTAAGGCCTTTAAACCATGGAAAATAACTATATAGTATAACAAAACTTTAAAAACTCTAAAATTGCCTAAATAAACAATTATACAAATAAGGCAGGAAAACTCTAAACTTAGAAGTTAGAAAGGTAAACTCTGGCTTATGTAAGTTGCCTATATATGATGTTAAAGGAGCCACACTTATCTAGATGATAGCTAAAAAACCAAAGCATCTCAAAGGCTAAAAGTAGTATTAGTAGTTAATGTTGAAAGAATAGAAATAGTAAATAAAAAATGATAGAAGAAATGAGGAAATAAATAAAGAAAAAGGAATAAAAGAGAAAAGAAATAAGAAGTCCTTTAATATCACTCCTCCCTTTAAAGTGCAGCATTTTGATATGCTAGATAAAAGTACTAAATAGCCTAATCCACCTTGAAAAGATAATAAAGGCTTCTGTTACTTAAAAAGCATTTAGATGCTATTAATAGAATTTTTAGACTAAGATAGAGGCATAAACATTCTCTTGTAGCTTTTAGAAGATGTTTTCAATTTCATAATTCTTTTACTTAACCTTGAACTAAAGTTTATTTCTAAAGAGTTAGCTATTTAGAATTTATTCCACTTTATACTCTTTTCTATTGTTTATTAGAACTGAAAATAGTAGTGACTGTAAACATTTACCTAAAATTGCATTCTTTAGTGCAAAAAAGAGCTTCACTATATTAAAAATAAAATAAAGTTAACTTATTCTACTAGATAGTCTCTCTAATTTCTTTTCTCTTCACTCTTTTCTTTTATCTTCTCTCTTTTTCATCAGCTCTTTCATTAGCTCTCTTCTATATCTATATCTCCAAATTTATTTTGTTTTCTTACTTTCAACTCTTTTCCATCTCTGCTTTATTTTGTTTCACTTTCCACTTATATTTTTAACTCTTCAAGTCTCTCTTCTACTCTGTCTCTATTTTCTCTTAACTTGACTCAACTCTGACTTTTTAAATCTTTTTAGTTTTTTTTTTCTCTTTGTTTTTATTTTTCTACTACTTCTTTATTTTTTTACACTACTTTCTATTATATTTTCTCTGTTACTTCTTTCTTTTTCCTTTTCCAGTCTAGTTTTGCCTCTATATCTCTTTTTACCTACATTCACTTTATCTCAACTCTGTTTCAACTCTGTTTCCTATTTATATGTTTCTGATCTTACTTATATTAACTTCTTATATCTATTTCCAGTGCTTTATATTTCTATTTCTTTTCTATAACTTGTCCTTCCCTCTCTTTTCCTTAAAACCTCCTTAGTATTAACCTCTAGTGTTAAATCCTCATCCCTATGTGAGTCTTCCTTTTTGGCAAAACTTCACTAGTAGATTTCTACTCAACAGAATAAGTCTCCAGGTTAGCAGAACCTAATAGTTCTCTAACATTTATTAAAAAAAAAACAGCTCATAGCTTCTTTAGTCAAGAATTCTGGCAAAACAAAAATTTATTCTCTTTTCATATAGTCTCCTCTATATAGGCATATGGCCAAATGATAATACATATCCATCACCTAGTTTTCTAAGTCACTGAACTTGAATACTTTTGAATATACTTGAATATGTTAACTGTTTGCTTTGCACAGCCTTACACCATCAGGAAGATGCAGAATTACCTTTAATGCATTATTAATCACTCAATGCAAGTAATTATGCATTGCTTCACAATGCATATATATAGCCTCATATTGCCCAGGTGACTTAGTCACCAAGTCAAATTAGTAAGGTTTGTGCATAATAATTAATTAGTTAGTAGTAAAAGAGGAATTTCACTTTTGAAACATCTAAAGAGCATTAGCTAACTTTTGCCAAGTTACTTATCTTATACACTATGTGGCCATATAATTTAATTTAGTTATTAGTAGATAATTAGCAGTATAATTTTAATAGTGATAGATAGATCTTCATCATTAGTCATTGGAAATCATTGATTACCACTCATTGGTGTGACTGTAATATGATGAGTAATCTGCCTCATAACCTTAGCTCTTGTAGCATTGGCTATTCTGTTAGTTGCTAGAAGAACTATTGCTTATAAAGAACCAAATACTAGTAAGCCTGACTCAAAGCTCATTATTTCTCCCCAACTTAAAAATTAACTGTCTTCAATTAACTTTTAGTGCTCACATGTCAATCACTAATGATTTATGCACAATTAGAGGCATCTAAAAGCTTTAGCATATAGTATGAACTTTATTGAACTTTTTTAATACTTCTGCAATATTTTTAGCTTTTTATATCATCACCTTTCTTGCTATCACTGCTGGGCCTTCTGAGATTTCTGGCAGTGATGCTAAACTTGTTGCATAGGCCTTTGTTATAAAGGCCAATACATTTCTAATATATATTAAGAGCATTGGTGAAGTGCTCCTTTAATTGTAATATCCATTATCTCTTTCAAAGTCTTGGCATCTCAGTTTAAAGTAATTAAATCTTTCATCACTTGAACTTATTCCACATCTTCTACTTATATCCTAAGACTTATATATACTTCATCATTTAAGCCTATACCAATTCTATAACATAACCATTAACAATGCCACCAGCATCTAGACTGTCAGTTAATGCAAATTCCAGCAGTGCCACCTAATTGAAAACCCCAACACCAGCCCATCAACTCTTGATTCATGCCATGATCAGTTTATTACTGAATAGTAATACTGGTCCAGTAAAATCAGTTATTAATGCTCACTGCTAGTTGAAAATCAAGAGTTGGATCCTTGCTGGCAAACTTTACAATTGCCAGAAACTCATTTATATTTTGATAACAGTGGCTGTGGCAACTAGAAGAGTCAAACTCAAGGGCAAAGCATACAATGCAATCCTTGCAATTGTATTCTTGCTCAAGAATAATATCAAAAACTGTATTTCAGCAATCCTGGCACAATTAGTTGCTGACAATCTGCTTGATTGCATAAATCTAGTCATAGCATGCATGTTATCCTTCCTTAACTTTGCTGCAGCAACAAATACTAGCTAAGCTAAGACTACACTCACACTTTAAAAAGTCTGCACTAATTTGACTAATGCATTAAGCACACTCAGCAAGGTAATAATAAAGTTTGCAAGACTGCCAGCTTGAGTTGCTAGGGCACTTGCAGTGGATGCTTCCCTCCTCTTATAGGCTAAGATGGCAGTAATGTTACTATGCCCTTTCATTGGAATCCTTGCTGAATTTAATTCTAATTTAGCTTCTAAGCTCACCCATTTATTCTTTTATAAAGCTTATATAGTTCTGATAGATCTCAACAGTAATTCTTTAGGTGCACCTATTGATTGATTCCATAAGAGCAATGCTAAACTCTAGAAGAGAACTAACAAGCTACTTGTTCAGATCAACAAGGTAGAAGTGGCCCTTGCAGCTATTAATGGAGTAGCTTTTAAGCCCTATAAGATAGTAGTCTATAAGATTCAATTCCTGAAGTGAAGTAGCTACCTCTTTGAGCTAAATTCTGAGGTATTAGCAATACACTTTAAAGCATATACACATAACTCTGACTAGAAGCTAGTTGAAATATACATCTGCAATTCAGTATAAGTAAAGGAGAAAGCTCACTACCTTATTATATGCTTTGTGCCTTACATTGGTATCTTTGACCTATTAAAAGCCAACAATATATTGGTACTCAAGGAGAGAAAAATAACTTACTAGTAGGCTCAATTATAGTAACTAGATGGCTAAAGAGGATTAAAGATAAAATCCTAACCCAGATGCTGGCTTTAATAAAGATAACTTGCAGTAATGCTGAAGTGGCTAATCATTTACTAAGAAAGTGGATATTTATTGCAGGTTATTTGATATCAATCAGAAAAGACCTGAAGGAGCCATTATGCTATAACAAGTGCTAACAATATAGGCACTTCTGAATAGCTTATAAGTCTTTTAACTGCTGCAGTCAGTATATGAGCAAGGACTATGTGATAGCAGACTGCCTCATTGTGTAGTACTATGCTATGCCTTTTGCAGTCCAGACTCTACATATACAAACTCTTTATATAAATGCCCTGCTTTTTTAAAGCACTATGAGGATTTAAATTTAAGATATTCTAAAAATAGTATGCCTTACTTTTCTACTAGCAATTTCCAGACCTGATTACTCAGCCTGATGAAGAAATTATATACTCCCCCAGCATCCATAAGTACCAATAGAGTATGCTATAGTTATAGAAAGAAGATAAACTAGCATTCTAGACCTTTTCAAGCCCAAATCCAAACTCAAGGTAAGATATCAGTGTAGTATTGCCACCCCTATATTCTCATAATAATGATTTAATGCACACTAATGAGCTTCAGAATCTGGCAGCAAAATGTTCATTATTTATTAACTGCTCAAAAAATAGTTCTTATAGTAGTAAATCTTAAGTATTGAGATATCATAGTACTACAAGAGCTATACATAGACTGATTAAGCAATACAAGAGCAATGAAGAACTAAAGAGTATACTATTTGCTTATATACCAGCAGAATAGAAGTGATAGAATATGTTCTGTTCTCTTTATAAATGCTAAAATCTCCACAGATGCATATATTTTTCACAATATTCTATATCTAAACATTATAGTGATATATTTTATAAGAGTGAATAAATTCCTTTCCATTTTCAACATTTACAATAACTATACTAATAACAGATGTCTTGTGGCCCTCTCAGACTTTCTTTTAGTGTCCATACTCCTGGTGTGCCCCAGTGATAATAATTACATGCTGTAGCTTGAAAACTTTAACCAAATATTACCCACTCTAGAAGTCTGCTAAGAACTGCCACCTAAACTCCTTTGAGGATGAAATGCAGCTACTCTTTTGCTTACTAGACTAGTACTATATGGAGCTCATGCTGCCACTAGATACACCAATCCTCCAAATAGTGAATGATTGGTGAATTAGGCTGAATAATATATAGCACTAAAGCAATAAGCTTAAACTCCATCATTTCTTGCACTGTGGAGCTCTTTCTTTGGCCAGTTCATGCTGACCACCTTATAATCACCACAGTAGTGGAGATGCTAGTGCCTCAGTGGAAATAACCTCCTACTAAGGACTTTTAAATTATTAACTGAAAAAAATTCAATGCTTCTCTTAAGGAGAAGTTAAGCAGTTTTTCTTTACTAATGTGCCTCCAAACTGAGGCAGACTTCAATATCAGAGTCTCATTGTTAATGGCAGCCATTCAGGAGACTATAGCTGATGACACCATAGTGCCCACCAAAAAATCTTGCTCATACACCAAATATTAGTGGAATAATGAGTTGATAGCTCTCCAAAAAGTCAAAAGTAAGACTAACAACTTAGCTTATAAATTTTGTAACATTGTTAACCACTCTGCAAAGCTAGAGGCTGCATGCCTCTCCTCTTCAATGACTGAATGCATTTAGCAGGCCAAGGAATTTCATTGAATAAAGTAGTTGAAAAGTATAGATGCACAATAGATTTACACTGCCAATAACTATGTGGTTTGTGAGCCCATAGATATATCCTCAGACCATATTCTAAATTTGCATAAGAAGACAAATTCTGCAGCCTAAGCCACTATAAATGAACAAAAAGCAGAAATCCTAGCTGAGTATTTCTTTCTCTCTTCACTAGCAGATTTAGTCATTTTGGCATCAGCTTATTCATGCTTATTCCTAAACATCCATTTCTTTAACTGCTAGCATATCAGAATAGCAATTAGGCAGCTACAGCTCTATAAAGCACTGAGTCCTGACAAGATTCCAAATGTGGTGTTAAAGTGCTATACTAATGCACTTATAAACTATCTTTACTATATTGTTTAAGCTGTATTTGAGTTGAATATCTACTATAGATCTTAATTAATATCTACAATCCTGGTCTTATATAAGCCTAGCCAACCCTCATATAATGTGGCTAAAGCCTATTGCCTGATAGGCCTATTCAATATAATTGGAAAACTTCTTTTAACAATTGTGACAGTTGACTTCTCTTACCTTATATAAAAATACAATATACTTTTACTTGGCCAGTTTAGTGGCAGATCAGCAAGGAATACTATAAATGCTATGCAGATCATGGTAAGCAGAATTAAAAATGCTTGATGATAAGGCCTAGTTATTACAGCACTATTTTACAATATCCAGAGTGCTTTTTTCAATATAATATGCAAGTATCTCATTTACAATATAAGAAAGTAGAGTATTCCAAAATGCTATATGAAACTAATTGAGAAAATGCTTATAGGATGATAAACTAGACTTAAATTTGACAACTTTACCTCTAA
>QLON01002250.1:0-13413 GCA_003313675.1 Termitomyces heimii | reverse complement strand
ATAAGTTACACTTATTAAAGTTCAAGATATAAATTATTAATGAAGTGAAAATCAATTTATTCTCTGGATGTCTATTTATTACTTGACTTTTTATAGCAGATATGGATTTAGAACTTTTTCCTTCCATATTGACAGCAAGCTTATAAATATGTAGCTTATATAATACTTATATTTTTACTATTAAGCTACTTATATAAATTGTGAATAATAACATTTTAATTACTTTTCTCCTAATGAACATGATGAAAAGTTAATAGAAAAAAAACTAGCAGGTGAAATAATCAAAGTTATGTATAGACTATGTAATGAATCACATATATTTTTAGAAATCCACATCAAATGTTGTGCTTTAGAAAATGATATAATTTCATTATAAGAAGTTAGCAGCTACATATCTTTGCAATTATATTGAGTAGTGTTATAATTTTTATATATTATTTGTTTATTATATAAGCCAAAAATTGAAGAGTGGTTATCAAATAAAGATGCAAGATAACTGGGAAAATTCCATATTCTTATAGATTTATTAACTAAGCTAAAAACAATGTATTTGTAGTTAGGTAAAAATGTAACTAATGTTACTTGCTGAAAGTGGCTATTTCACTGCTGTAGCTCTATACTGTTAGATGCATTCCATACTTTTATGGAAATTTCTAATTTAGCAATAATATATTTACTATCAGGTAAAAAAGCAGTTAATAATAAAAAGCTGAGGTGAAAATTATTTAAGTGCTTTAATTTTGCACCATTGGAAGCATTCTATAATGTTACAGATCAAGTGCTTAATTTAAAAATAATGTACTTGCTATTAGATAAAAATGCAACTGATATTACTTTATAATTAAATGCTATAACTATGTACCACTAAAAACATTTTACATTTTTATAAAGTTATTATTCAAGTCAGAAATAATACATTTATGATTAAATGAAAATGCCACTGATATAATCCAACTAGTGTGACCTTTCAATAGCTGTAACTCAGTGTCACTAAAAGTATTCCACACTCTTATAGAGTTGTTCTATAAGCCAGAAACAATGTACTTGCCATTAGGTAAAAATTTAACAGATGTTATAGATTTAGATTAGTCATACAGTGGCTGTATCTATCCACTATTGGAAGCATTCCACACTTTGATAGAGCTGTCATATGATATTAAAAGAAATGCCAGATGCTATATAGTGAATACATATATTTCTTTTCTTTTCTTTTATATATCTTACATGAATATCCTTCTGTGGCAGTGCCACTGAGTCATGTTATTTCCAGATATTATTTTTTCCAAAAACAATGGCCACTCATCATGTAAAGCACTGAGAGTAAGCCTATTCCATATATATATACTTTATTAGCCATTTATTTATATTAACTTGTAGCTTATTTTACACTTTACTCTATAAGTTAATAACAGCTGTTTTCACTCATTATATGAAGCACTGAGGCTTATTTTATGCTTTACTCTAGAGATTATTAAGCCCTGCTAACATTTTTATTGCTGTAAAAACTTTTGATTTTGATAGCTCAAAAAGTACACAATATATAAAATACTAAGACAGGATGTTGATGAATGCTTCATTGCTAACTACAAACCCTCCTATGTTTCCAGAGGATGCACAATTCAATGAGACAAACTTTGCAGCATTCAGAGATAGAGTTCTAATTGCTATATACACACACATAGCACTTGAAAATACTTTAATGGGATGATTACTCCTCCAAAAATGAGGGAACCAGTGCTGCAAACATGCCTAATAGCAAAGAGTCAGAAGACACCATAAAAATCCCTTTTGACACTATATAAACCACCACTACCAGAGCTGCTCAGTCAAATAGCAAAACTACAAAATAATCAGCACTAAATCCATCTCTGAATGAATAGAACATATATGATGCTTGAATGCTAAGCTTGATCATTAACAATTGCAAAAATCCAATTGGCCTAGGTATTAAAATGGATAGTACTGCCACCAAAGCATAGAAGACCCTTACATAGGCATACAGAGTTGTATCAGACTTTGCTATAATAGGCACTAAAAATTGCCTCTATGCAATCATATTTACAGATAGTGAGAACTTCCCTATACACATCTAAAATCTTTGCATTAAGTGGAAGGAGGCAATAGAGAAAGGCATAATAATTAGTAATGCAATGTTTTGTAGTATTGTCATGAATTTCTTACTTAAATCCTAGAATACAATTATAGCAAGCCTGTATACAGCAACAACTTCTGCAGCATTAATTTCAAATTTTAACATCCACTAGAAGCAGCTGAGGATGTAGAAAATAAACATAGGAATTATAGCAACAGTGCTACAAGCAGATACCAAACTTACCAAGCCAAAACTCATGTGCACAAACTCAAACTACAAATGCTCAGAGCACCTTATTGCAAATTGCTACTGGCTAGGTGGAGGCAAGAAAAGGCAGTTTCCACAGAACTTTAGGAACTGTAAAAGCACTATCATAATTCTGAATGCTGCCAAGAATGCCACCACTACCACCATAGCAGGATTAAAAGTAACTATAATAATGACTCCCACAGCATACCTTGTGATCATTACTACATCACATGTAACCTATATCTTAGCAGTAAAACTTTTAAACTTTGCTTCCCATGTGCTCTACAATCAAGACAAAACCATAGTTAGCAATCTTGCAGTAATAAATGCCTATGCTATGCAAGCAAATGGAAAAGTATTCACTTTTGCTGATTTTGAAGCAACCAATCACTGTTTTGTCAACCAAGAAGCCTTTTGTGAATATGAAACCTTGGACACCCCAAGAGATGGCTAGTCTGCACCAGTTGGAGGTATCTTTCATATTATAGGTTAAGGAATTGTCAAGAAAATAGTACAGACTAAAGATGGAATGTTAGAACTTATATTTTGCAGAGCCTTATATACACTAGACCTAGCTGCAAGCTTAATCTCAATTGGTAAATTTGACAAGGCTGGCTTTACTATTGTCTTTTTACAAAGCAAGGCTGTGTTCTGTATGCACTTGATGAAAATACCAAAATGACCCAAGTCATGGTTGCATCATCACTAAATATACCAACTAATATTGAGGTATAGCATTGTCATTTCTGTCATGCTGGTGTTAAGAGCATCTGAGACATTGTGCAAAAGGGGCTAGTTAATAGAATTGAGATAAAGGGCAACCAAGTAGCAAAAGGGATATGCAAGAATTGCATTTATGAGAAACATGCTGCAGTTTATGGGCTGAGGCCACCTCCACCCAGATTAAAATAAGAAACCTCTTTCTATCAGCTAGGCACTCTAACATTATCTCAGAAGAAGGCTGGACTAGAAAGTGCTAGGATGTACACCATCTTAGGCCATTTAGATATATTGCCTTTGCAAAGATCTTAGAAAAGCTAGTAAAATCCAAACTTAATTCTTGATTTATAAAATATATACTAATTGGCTATACAGATAATGGATATAAGCTATATAACAAGGGAATATGCTCCATTATCACTTTATAAGATGTAATCTTTGATGAGGGCAGAGGCCATTATTCACTTACAGTACTTGATAATATTGACAATTTGGTATCTGACTCTCCACCACTTATAAATGTAAATGCATCAGGAGTATTACCAATGCAATAATCAATTGCTCCTCAATACATGAAATCAATGGACTGCTTCACAACAGTTCAAGCACTGGAGGATCTATAGATATCTGCCATGGAATAGAAATTAGTGGCTCTAAAGGAAAAATAAGTTTTCATACTTATTTCTCTATTAGAAGTGCTAAAAGAAAAAAAAGTTATAGGTTGTTGATGGGTATATGTAAACAAGTATGATGTAGAGAAAAACATCATCAAGTAAAAGGCAAGGCTGGTGGCTAAGGAATTCTTGCAGGTAGTAAAGGAGGACTTCAAAAAAATATATGCTGCTGTTGTTAGGCTCAAATTCTTGAAATTAACTATGGCAATTATTATGCAACTCAGACTGCATATTTAGCAGATTAATTTTGTATTGATGTACTTAAATAGTGTCCCCTCTTATACTATTTACATGCAGGTTCCACAAGATCTTCTAGGGGGGGAAGAAAAAGATATGCCTTCTTCTGAAGATGCTCTATGGACTAATGCAAAGCATGTCATGACTCCCTCCAGAGTCCTCTGGAACCCCACCTGGGACCCTCTTTTGTTGACTCAGCAACACACCCTGCCCCACTGACACCACCATCAACTCACATCACAACCGCCATTAACCAACCCCCCAGAAACCTTGCATCATGGACCCCGGGATCAACTGCTGGCAACAATCAGATCATGCAGCCCACTCCCAGCCATCATGCATCATGACTCCCTCTGCACCAATTGATCATGCACCCCACACATGTGATTCAAGTATACAGTCCTGGCCCACTACTCAATGTCTCCTGGAACCAATTCCAGACCCCCCAGAACTCCAAGACCTGACCACGTAGTACTTATAACATAGTTCCCCATTGTATTCGCTAGTCTTGATATTATCTAAATTGTTGCATGCCCTTTTGTTTGACTGGTACATGCTGACTGGCATGCTTTGACTGACATGCCTAAATAATTGCATGCTCTAAGTTCGGTATGCACTTTGTGACTCAATAATTTGTTAACTGGGTCTCATCTTAGAACCTCTGGTTCCAACCCAACCCCCGCCAACTCCCAGCCTCTACAAAACACCCAAAGCCCTGGATCAAGTCCATTCCCCTGGGACTACCACTCCCTGTCTACATCTTGAACCCTGGAGCCTTAGCTCCAGAGCTCCAGACACCCAAGTATCTATATATCAAGTTCACCTTATAAGGGCATTGCTTTCCTGGAAAGCCCCCAACTCAGCGGAACCTGACAAAGCAGACATGATTAGTGATATACCCTTGATAAAGTATATATAGAACTGGGCTATATAACTTCCAGAGTAGATAGCTATATATAACTACATATATTTGGGAGAGAGCATACAATTACTAACACCTTTACAGATGATGTTTTTGGTGTCTCTACAACTGCTAAAGATGTCAAGCTGACTAAAAGCAAACTCACATCAGCATATAAGATTACAAATTTTGGAGACTCAATTCTTATACTGGATATGACAATCAAACATGACTCCAAGACAGGTTTTATCTCCCTCTTCCAAAGCATATACCTAAAACATATAATTAAACATTCTGGAATGGATGAGTGTAAACTCCATCCAATACCATTACCAACTGATATTTTATTTATAGAAGATATGGCACTCCAATCTCAGGCTGAGCAATAATTCATAGTTAACCAAACCCTACCAAAGACTCCTTAGTGCATTTATATAAGCTTAGATAGCCACTTGCCCAGACCTATCCTATGCTGTTAAATTGCTTGCTTGTTTTCAGTTAAATCCTAGACTAGCCCATTGGAAAGCACTTATATATATATTTAGTTATGTGAAGGAAACACTAGATTATAAGATTGTATACTTAAGGACTACTAGTGAATCAATCAAGCCAATCAGATATGTATACACAGATTTTGGAGGAGACTATAACACCTGACATTCAACTGAAGCTATGTTTTTATAGTTGCAGGTAGATCTATATCATGAAGCTTAAAGCAACAGGCAACCATAGCATTATTAACAACTAAAGCTGAGTATATGGCTCTCATGCATGAAGCACAGCAAGGCCTCTAGATATATAACTCACTTTTAGAGATTGACTTACTCCAACCATTACCCATCATTCTATATACTAATAACTGTTTATCAATTCACCTAGCAAAATCAACCAAAGGACATTTACATGCTAAATATATAGACATATAACACCATTACATCTATAAATGAGTTAAACATGGGGACATTTAGATTATCCCCATATTATCATCTTAAAATTCTGCTGATTTATTTACTAAGCCACTCACTTGCACTGTGCATGAATACATTATTAGCAAACTTGAATTATTGTGAGGGCTCTAGGCATCTGAGTATTGAGGAAGATGCTAGATACTACACAGTGAATATGTATATTTTTTTTCTTTTCTTTTATACATCTTATATGAATATACTTTTGTAACAGTGCCACCAAGTTATATTATTTCCAGATATTATTTTTTCCAAAAACATTGGTCAATTCCTCAGCTATTTTCACTTGTTGTATAAAGCACTATGTCATGACCCCCCTCTAGAGTCCCCCAGGACAACCCTGGAACCCCATCCAGGACCCTCTTTCATTAACCCCACAATGCACCCTGCCTCCACAGCTGCTGACACCACTATCACACACATCACAACTGACATCAGCCAACCCCCTAGGAACCCTGCATCACAGATGCTGGGATTGACTGCTGTCAACAATTAGATTGTGCAACCTGCTTCCAGCCATCATGCATCACAGCTCCCTCCATGCCAATTGATTGTATGCCCCACATGCACAATCCAAGTATACAGTCCCTGCTCACTACTCAATGCCTTCCAGAACCCATCTCAGACACCCTAGAACTCCAAGACCCAACCCCATAGTACTTATAGCATAGTTCCCTATTGTATTTGCCAGTCTTGATATTAACTTGAATTGTTGCATGCCCTCTTGCTTGACTGGTATGCACTGACTAGTATGCTTTGACTGGCACACTGGTGGATTAGTTATTAATAAGCTTTAAATCTCAGTGAGTTTGTGCAAGTTCTTGCCTAGCAATGTTAAGTTGTAACTGATAAATGTTCTGATGGCACTACTGTCAATGATAATAGGGTGGATTTCACTAGTAGACTGAAATGTGACTCATAAAGACTAAACTAAGAGTTAAGTCAGTGAAACTATCAAAGAATTACTCATTTGAAGATTCCTTACCCCATGTTTTCTTCTAATTTTCAGGCTTTTTCACTTTAATTTACTCACTGTTAAGCACCTTCATCAAACTCCTCATTAGCTGGACCATGGAAATAAACTTCCTCATTAGTTAGGAGCCTCTACCAGATTATAAAAAATGTATCACTTTCAATAAGAGCTCTGATAGAGTCCTCATTAAAAGTGAGCTAATTTCTACTGTGATATGACCATGACTATGACATCAGTCACATCAGTCACAAAGTGTGACATCACATGTGACTGTCACATAACTCAACCTCAGAATATTTTCTATTAATAGGCAGAATAAATCCTTAGACTTGTTCTCTTTGGATTTCCCTCTGCCAGATTGGCACCTTATCATTTGTATTTATCTTACTCTTATTAATACATCTTTGGATTTCCCTCTGCCAGCTGTGTGACTGAGCCACAGCCTCCAGAGGTTGCCTTTACAGTTTTGTTACCAATATCTAAAGCTCTTTGCAAGTTCCATTCTCAAAGATTAATGAGACATAGAAATAGTGAGTAATATTTTCTGCAGAGAAGGCTTTGCCATTTAAGAAGCAGAGCTAAATGGGTTGGAGAGCTATATGAAAAGTAGTCCTACATGTAAAGCCTAGGTTTTATTAATAAAGTTGTTAGTGGCACTGCTGTCAACCAGTATTAAAGTGAGTTTAGAAGTTGAAAAGAGGGAAGTGTGAAGAAGAAAGAGCTAGGAAGCTTGGGAGGAGAGATATATTATGTGGGTGCCTAAAGTAAGTGTTAATGCATATAGGTAAGTATTTAGTATGAAGACTATTAGGGAATCTCCCTTTTTAAAGATTTCTTACCCTATGTTTCTTCTACTGCCTTTGTTAAACTCCTCACTGGCTGAATTATAGGAATAACCTTCCTTATCGGTTTGGAGCCTCTGCCAGACCCTGGGAAATAAATTACTTTTGATAAAGGCTCCATCAGAGCTCTTATTAAAGTGATTTAATTTATATGGCTCCATGACCTGGTGGCTATGTGACTTGTGACATAATGTGACCATGATCATAGCATCAGCTACATCAGTCACACTGTGATGTCACATGATTTAACCTCAGAATATTTTCTATCAATGGGCAGAGTGAATTCTTAGACTTATTCTCTTTGGATTTTCTTTTACTAGGTCAATACCTTACTACTTATATCTATATTACTTTTATTAATACATCTTTGAATCTCCCTCTACCAGCTGTGTAATTGAGTCACAGCCTCTAAAGGTCACCCTTACAAAGACTTTGGGATTAATGCTATAATTCAGTCCATCTTTGATATCTGCTAAATTGCTATCTTATTTTCTGCATATTGGAATGTTGATGATTTAGACTGTGTATTTCAGAGTGCTCTATTTGAGGCAGTCCTGTACAAAATGACCTGGTTTGCTGCACAGTAGATATATACTTTCTTTTTTATAAAGCTTCTTTGTTTTCTCTAAAACTGCAACTTATAAGTAGCCTATATTAAGTCCTGCTTGTAGGAATTTCTTATTGCTTGGATTGTTAGAGTGGTTGTCAGCATCTGATGGGTCCTCAAAGTCATTCCATCCACTACTGAGGAATTGCTACATTTAGTGGCCTGGATGTAGGCAAGGAGGCAAATGCAGAGTAGTCTAGCAATTGTCAAGAGTCTTGCTTAAGTTGTTTGGTGTCTCCTAACAGTGGGAATACTGAATTTGGAGTTGCTATCTTATGTTGCCAATGAGGTTTTGGCCTCTTCTGAGTTGTTGCATGAGAGACTGCTCCACTTGGTTTTTCCAATGGCATTGGTCAATTTATGTGACAAGATTTTTAAGGCCATTATATATTTATCACTTGCCATTCTTTCTGCTACTACCAATTCTAGTCTTACTACACCAAATAACAAAGACCCACAAAAAATTACTAACTCTTTTCTTGCCTATCTATATATATATTACTATCTCAGACACTTTTACCCCCTGTATCTCTTATGATATATATCTTGCCACTTACCCTGCTATTTTTAGACTTACAAAACTTAGATCTCTCTCTAATACTTCAATTACTAGCAATAATTTGTTAAAGATTACAATACAAGATTTCTTACTACTACCAAAATTAAAGTACTTATCAACCTCATGGCTAAATAAAACAAGGCTTCAATTTAGAACAATGTTAAATGTAGTAGTTTAAAGACTGACTTCTTTCTACTTGTAGTAATTTTCACTATTTCTCATGTGCTATAGACTGAATACAACAGACCCATTCCTCTTAGCCTTGAGGCAGAAGTTTGCCAAATTATTTACAGCAAGATTAAAGCTAGTATTTACAAGCTCTCTAATAGTTTTTACCATTTTCAATGATTCTGCATACTCAGGAAGGATGGTAAAATTTAAAGATTAGTAACTAATCAATGCAATACCTGCAAAACATCCCAATGATTCTAGCATCCACTTAGTGCTCTGAGATTTCTCCCAAGTGCTTAACCATATCTTGCAACAAATGAAGTATTGCAGCAGTATGTTCTCTGACCTCAAACTCACTCTATATGTGCCCATATTCCAAATCCTCAGCTACATCTGCACTCCTACTGGCTGTGTTGCCAACAAACCACATTTAGTACTTTTAAAATGTCAAGGCCCTTTTTAAGACTTGTCAAAAGTTAGAGCATTTCTTGGAATTATTGATGTTTTTGGAATTTTTGTTAGAAACTTTGCTCATTATACTCACTATCTTATTTAGCTCACCCACATTAACAAACTCTTTGAATTTGGACCTGATTGAGTCAATGCCTAGAAAGACCTTGTTAAATCCTTCTAAGCTGCCCAGCCATTAGTTTCTGTGGATCAAACTTCTGCCAATCTATTAATATTGACTACTTGTATATTGCCATCTGATTCCTTTTTTGCCAGTGCCTTGCTAATAATAGGAAACTGAGATGCAACAACTATTTTAAATCAATCACACTCAATAATTAGGAGTTACAAGATACTCAATCAAAGCTCAACCTCTACAGTTTACTGAAGGCCCTCTAGGCACTGAGAATGTATCTTATTGGTGTGTTGAATCTTATATTGGAAGTCAATGCTTAGTACACTCAAGATAAGTTACAGAATCCTGGCATACAGCCTTTAGTAAGCATAAACTAAGGTTAATGAGTAGTAGCCATCCTCATATTCCACTTCAAGCTTGTATATATCAAAGATACCTTCCACAGCCAGATAGACTATCCAGGCAACTCCAACAACCAGGCAATCCTAAACTTAATGCTAATAATAATGATATCTTTATAAACTGAATCAATTGCTTAAAGAGTTTTATACATCTTATTTAGCTACTTTTTTCCACACTTTGCCATTGGTTAACTATACTGCACTTCTTTATTCAATTGCTGCTTACTAACCCATTACCTTTACCACTCTTAGCAAGCATTAGTCAGTTTACTCAAAACTTGTCTACTATCAAAATAGCTAAAGAACCTCAGCCATTATAAAAAAACAGTCATTGATTAGCCTATAATGTGATATTAGACAATGCTAAGGCTGAATGGCAAGACAAATAGTTAGACATATCTGCCAATAAATTGAGGACCTCAGGTAACCACTTAACTTTATCAACAATGAGTACAAATCTTTTATCTGCTATAGTACTCACTTCTTCATTACTAATGATCAACTCTGGTGATGCAACAAAGATAGGGCTCTCAGACTTGTATTGTGGTATGAATAACAACCTGGAATATTAAGAACTCTATTTTATTTGAGCCACCTTTATTAGAACAGTTTTGGTAGTTGAATGTTTAAGCTAATATAGTCTAGTATATTAAGTCTTGCTACCTCTGCCAGATATAACAAACTTGGCAGCTACTCATTTCCTTTACTATTGCAACACTAACACTATTGTTCAGCAGAATCTACATTAACACTATTAATATGCCCAAGTGTGGATGATAATTATTTAGGGCAAATGCTTTCTAGTGCACTAGCCTGAATTTTACATGCTCCAATGGGAGAATACCAATGCAATTGCTAAGTGACTTTTTGAGGATGTCATTTGCTATTAAGGTGTGCTAAAAGAAATAGCTACCAACAATAGCATGCCAATTATTAAAGCACTGACATATCTTGTCAAAAAGTACAACATCCACCACATCTACATCTCTGGCTATAACAAATGTGCTAATTGACTAGGGAAGAGACCTCATTTCAATATGTAGCAAGCTCTCTTCAAGGCTGTTGACAGTAATAAGACACAATGAAGCAAGGCAATGTACTTGGTGTTTTGGTCAGAACAGGTAACTAGTTGTAAGTGTATAAGTTGCTTACCTTATTATGCTGCAATAAAAATACATCCACTATTGCTAGCTGACATTGTGAAATCCACCTATTTCTAGCTAGCTCCTCACAATATTTTGTTGACTACCAACCTCAGTATTTAATACTTGCTAAAAGCTGCATTAAGGTTTAAAATCCACTATATTGCCTCTCACCCCAACATCAATCTTAGCAGTCTTCCCAGCAGAAGTTCTGTTTTTTGACTTTACCTGCTAAGTGAATTGAGAATCCAAGCTAATTTTCCAAAGTGCTTCTCAGCCTTGCCTTAGGATCATCAGGGGAAAAGCAACTAGTAGATAGCATGTGCTTAAGATCTTTTATCTTCACATTGCAGTCACTTTTTCTCTTGCCTTCATTCTCATATTTTTTCTCCACTATGAAATATACCTTCTCAACTTTTCCTCTTCACCTTCTCCTTTAGAGAAGTTGCCTTCTACTTACTCTTGCTATTACCAGATCTATACCATTGTTTTTCTAACTCCCTGCTTTACTACATTGGCAGTGCTAAACTTGACTTTTCACAAACTTTTGCACTTATTAAACCAAAATTGCCCACTTGTAAGTGCACTTAAAGAGTGTGTTAGAAGCATCACCTTTTTGGCAAAAGGTGCAAGCTTGCTTCTGGGCATTGCAGTGCAAGCATAGTTGAGCACCTAATGGATATCAACAGCCCTCTAAGTTATTGTTAGCTTAACACTTGTTGCATTAAAGAAAAAGAGTTATATCAAGTGGTAATTTAAAAAGGAGAAGACAAAGCTTACTATGTTCTGAGCCTTCTTGAATGTATCTCACTCCTTTGTGCTCACTGTCTCTTTGCTTTCATGCAGTTTCACTTCCACCTTCACTTCCACATCTACTATGGCATTGTCTATAAAGGATGACTTCTGGAGGCTATGGCTGTAAGGGGAATGCTTGATGTCTGTGAAACTCCTTCCACAGAGCCAACAGTGTAAGTGACAAGTGAGAGTTGAGCAAGCATGAGGCCAGGCAAGAGTCAGGCAAGGAACAAGCAGGGCTAATAGAGGGTCAGACATCACTAGAGAAGCTTATGGTTGGTTCAGTAGATAGGCCAGAAGAATACTGCTATTGTTCAGCCTGGGGATATTCTATTTACAGGCTGCCTATATATAGTACATCAGTGGCTGTGATATTACTAATACTGTTTACTAATTGGGCCCTAGTATGTAATGGAGTATGACTAACAATAATCAATGCTGGGTAAAGTCCATGCATATGACTCATCAAGGCTGACTACTAAGAGACAGAAGGGGAAAGGGTGGGCTGAGTGGCCAGTTGGATCTGCTAGGAGTAGGCATATTGTCAGACTAAGCTTGGAATAGGGTTGGACATAGTCTAGAAACTGGTCCCCTGATATTAGCCCCTCCTCTGGGTTTATTGCCTTGACAAACAGTATTCATCTTTCCCAGGTTGGGTGAGAGTGTTGAGCAGTATTAGTGCTATGCAGAGGTGCCCCAGAAGTGCCCCAAGCATAATGCCCATGAGTGTAGTTGATAACCATTGGGGATGACAGAGCTGGAGTTGGAGTAGAGAGGGCCATAAGCAAGCCAGCAGATAGTAAAGATATGGCCAGAGTTGGTATAGAAGGCAGAGTATCTCAATCAGAAGGATTAAAAAAGTCCTGAGTAAGGTCATGCACAGGAGCCCTAGGAGGAGGAGGCAATGCAGACTGGGTAGAGAGTGTTAGAGTGGACAATGCAGGTTCTCTAGATAGGGCTAGCACAGTAACTGCTAGTGCAGCATTGTCAGATTGCTGCTTCCACAGTGTGCACACATGCTTCTTAGTAATGTGCTTTTCAAAGACCACAAGGGCTTCACCAATCTGCTGGTCAGTGCCCCAGATAGTGTAAGGGTGACCTCTAGAGGCTGTGGCTCAGTTATATAGCTGGCAGAGGGAGATCCAAAGTGTATTAAATTATATACTAACAATATCATAATAACTACTCACCTGGCAGAGGGAGATCCAAAGAGAACAGGTCTAGGGATTCCCTATGCCAGGCTGGATGCTTCTGGAGCTTCTGAAGTATGGGAAATAACTGTACAATACAACAAAACCTTAAAAACTCGAAAATTGACTAACCAAACAACTGTGCAAACAAGGCAGGAAAACTCCGGACTTTAGATGTCAGGTTCTGCTGATTCGGGGGCTTTCCGGGAAAGCAACGCCCTTACGAGGCGGACTTGATCTATGGATACTCGGGTGTCTGGAACTTCCGGGGTTAAGGCTCCGGGGTTCAAGACGCAAACAGGGGGTTGG
>QLON01002248.1:0-28588 GCA_003313675.1 Termitomyces heimii | reverse complement strand
AGTTCTGTGCACACCCAGGAGGGGCCATGGAGAAACAGGGTTTTGACATGGCACAGACTGCAGTGCACAATGCAGCTCTGGCACCTTCTAAAGGAAAGCCTAACAGCAATGCTAGCATGGGCAGAAAGGTGTTTACTTAGCTTACTGGCCTGAAAGGAAAAGTTTACCTCATCAAAGATGGAGACCTTGAGAAGCTTCAGATGCTGAATGCTGCCCCAGCCAGCTTTGTGGGCCTAGTCACTGACAATGTCCCTATTACCACTGCATCTGTTGATAAGCTTGAATGGGAGGGCTGGATGGTAATTCTTGAGGAGGAGTCAGTTGACTAGTTGCAATATACAAAAAAAGCTGACCAGCATGTAACCTCAATGATTGCACCATCAAGCCAAGATGTTGCCCTTATATCCACCCTTGATTGCCCATTCTTTGTCAACTCTGGAGTGACCATTCATATATCACTGCATAAGTCTGATTTTTCAACCTTCCTGCCCATTGAATGAAGAGATATTAAAGGAGTAGAAGGATCAGCAATCAAAGTATAGAGCATAGGAAAGATACAGCTGCACACCAAGGAAGGAGCTTCTCTCTGCCTTCAGAATGCTCTTTACATCTCAAACTCAACCATCTGCCTCATCTCCATTAGCCAAGCATCTGTTAACAATTGTACTAACTCCTGCTTTGATGACAAAGGGGTTATGATCAGAGATTGAGACAGCAAGAAAGTAATTGCTCAAGGACCCTTACTGCAAAAGAAAAAACTCTACACCATTGACCTCCACAACATGGCTGCAGAGCACACATATACAGTTCACCAAGATGCAAATCTGACTATCTAGCATTGCTGCCTGGGCCATGCAAACTATTAAGCCATACTTCAGTTAGCCCACAATTAGAAGATTAAAGGTGTGCTCATGTCTCCTCACAACCCTATACCAAAATGTGACAGTTGCATCCTTGGTAAACAAACCAGGACACCAGTTCCAAAGACATGGCCAATGTGTGCTGATATGTACAGTGCACTGTGTTTGTTTTGAGTGTCTCTACTTGCTAACCATTTTGCCATTTTGTTACTGCCCAATTCTCCATTGAAGCTTGTCCAGTATTTTCCCAGCTTGTATTTAATCTCATTCTCTTGCACTAACTTCCATTCCTTGAATGCATGGAAAGCATCACCTTTATTCTTTAAAGGTATAAATCAAGGCATATTGGAAAAATCATTGACTATGTCAAGTATGTAGCTATTTCTAGACTTTGACTGCACATTGACTGGTCCCATCAAGTCCACCCATACAATTTCCAGTTTATGCATTGCTCTATGCCCATTCTGTTGAGTAGAACAGATGCATTGCACCTTAATGGGAAAGGCAAGGACAATGAGACTAGATGCAAAATGCCCTAAGTACTTCTGGGATGAGTTTTACCTGACTGCAGCTTACCTACATGCCAAAACACTAACCAAATCACTGAATAGAAGAACCCCATATAAACTCTGGTTTAACTGAAGCCCTGAGTATTCCTACATGTGCAAGATAGGGTGCAAAGCCTTTGTTCTCATACCCAGTTACAACCCAAAAGTTAAACCATGATCCTTTGAATGCACACTACTTGGCTATGGGCAAAATTCCAAAACATACTGCTGCTGGAACAGAGTCAGACAAAAGGTCTATCAATCCTATCATGTGAAATTCATTGAGCACCATAAATCGATACCCCCAGAGCAGAATGCCATTGATTCCACAGCCTCCATTCCATCTCTCTAAGACCTAGATGACTTGGCATTGTTGGAGCCCACTATGAGAGAAGACAATAATGTGGCAGAATTCGAAATAAATGCACTGTCATCAGTTCCCAGCACCACTTAAGCTAAGAATGTAGAATCCTCACTATCAAGACACTTGACACAAGTGTGACAACCAACAGAAAAAGTGTACATAGAGGAAAATTAACCCCAAATGCAGCTGGAGAGAGCACTGGAGGATGTCAGAAGGAGTAAGCAAAGAGTGAGAGAAAATAAAGAAGCTAGAAACAAGTTAGAAACCAAAGACATCCAACTAGCACCCATGCCCACACACTTATAAATAGCCAAAGAGACACTTACACCTACAGACACTGAGATTAATTATGACAGGATACTCATAACCCTGACACAGCTCAGTAACATTGATCCACTGCCCATGAATACATGCAACAAACCCAATTCTTGGAAGGAAGCTAAGAATGGATCAGATGCTCAAAAGTGGGAGAAAGACTACAAGGAGGAGATTAACTCACTGAGGGAAATGGGTGTGTACATGCTGATTCCACGATCCCAGGTTCCAACAGGATAAAAGGTGAGAAAAGGACAACCAATTTTCAAAATCAAATAAAATGAGCATGGAGAACCAGTCAGATACAAAGTAAGATTGGTCTTCAAAGGGTACAAACAAGTATATAGAAAGAACTACAACAAGACCACATCACTGATAGCACACATGGAGTCATGGAGAATACTTCTGCATATTGCAACCTTGCAAGAATGAAATGTGAATCAAATTAATGTAAAAACAGCCTTTCTCTATGATGACTTACTCAATAACGAGACTTAGTATATGGAGCAGCCAGAAGGTTTTGAGGAACCAGAAAAGAAGGACTGAGTTTGTGAGCTGAGGAAGGGGCTATATAGGATGAAGCAAGTGGGGCACATCTGGAACAAGATGCTGAATGAATGTACAGTGGCATGGGAATTTACCAGGTTAGCAAGTGAATCCTGCATATACTACAGAACTACACACACAAGTACTGTGATCACAGCCATGCATGTTGATGACTTTCTGGTGATTGCAGACTCAAGAGACAAAAATGAGAGGTTCAAGACCTAAATGAAGGAAGCATAGTTTATCTCAAACTTGGAAACACTGAAACACCTCATTGAAGTGTCTATAGAATGGGATAGAAAGAACTGCACAGTTGCATTATCACAAACCACTTTCATTAATCATATCATACAATAGTTTTGACAAGAGGAAGCATACCTCCTTTCACTACCAATGGAGCTTGGGCTGAAGTTAAGATGTCTAAACCACAAAACTCAGACTAAAGAGGAGAAGCTTGACATTGAACAACTATCTTATAGGTCACTAGTGGGCTGCTTACTATATATTGCAATCACATCCAGACTAGACATAGCATTTGCCATTCAACAACTCTCCTAATTCCTTAATAACCAAGACAGAATGCACTGAAGTGCTGCAATCTGGCTGCTGCAATATCTTAAAGGCATGAAGGACATAAAGCTGAGAATAGGCAGGCCTTCCATCATCCTTCAAGGCTTCACAGATGCAGACTGGGTGAGCTGCCTAGACATAAGGAGGAGCATTAGTGGATATATATAGTTTCTCAGAAGTGGAGCAATATCTTGGTCAGTCTGAAAGTAAAAGATCATAGCAACCTCTTCATGCAAAGCTGAATACATGGCAGCATATGAATTCACTCAAGAATGCATCTGGCTCTGGATGCTAATAAAAGAAATTGGACATGACTTCATGACAAAACCAACCACAATGTTCTGCAACAACAAATTTGCCATTATGCTATCTAAAGACCCTGTGGCACACACCAGAGTCAAACATTTCAACATCAAGTATCACTTTATCTGCAAACAAGCCTACATGGGCAAAATAATCATAAAATACATTAACACAAAAGATAACATTGCCAACCTATTCACTAAAGCATTGCCAAAACCTCTGTTCACTCAACTACACCAAATGCTTGGTCTATCCTAATGATCACCATGTATGAGGAGGAGTACTGTGTCCACAGTAAGGAGGAGTGTTGGAGCATCACAGGTGTGATATGTGTGATGATACAAAGGTATACTGTGAACACAATACCAGGGCCACCACAAGTGGCATAATTGCTTTGTCCAACAATATATATATATATATATCTCACCTACACCAGTAGCACCTTCAGTTCCATTTATACATTCTGAGGGTGCATTATTACACAATTATTTATATACTTACTAGACTGACATCAACCTAGATTGAAGCTTACCACATATCAATCTAGGTACATATAAATACAGTTCCATTTATACATTCTAAGGATTGAAGCTTACTATGTATCAATCTAGCTTACCATACATCAATTTAGGTGTTAATCACACCTGGAGTATTTGCTGCTACTGTGTACAGATTTTAATAAAGTCAACTTCTATGCATTCCACAAGTTTCTAACACATGATACTGCATATATCAAATATGGATACATGCAACAGCATAGACAAGTAATGGTGCTGTTAGAGTTCCTGACAGGAAGAATCACAAACAAAGTGAGAACAATGGTTGCAAAGGCAGGAATCCTCCATCATCACAACAAAGGCAATTCCAGAATAGCATTGATTACTAGACCAGCACCAATACTAAAAGTTACTCCTCAAATAATAATCATTTGGGAGGACATTCAATCTTGAATTGTAAAAAAGACTCAGCTTTCATGGAGAAACCATTAATGTGAAATTAGGTTATTTGGATTAGTTTGAATAGAGGCAATCACAAATAAACCAGCTTTTACTAAGTTCTGAGGCTAAATTACACTTCACAAAGTACTTTTATGAAATATATAGGTGGGTAATAGAGTTTATTGGATTTTCAGTCAATGCAACCTCAGTTACACCAAAAAAAAAATTCAAAAAGCATATCAAACTAATAATCTGAAGTATACTATTGTCTTGGGCCTAAGATATCCACTCCTTGGAGATTTTGAGCACAGGCAATCAGCAACTTGCTGAATGTCACAGAATTCTCCTCTATTTATGTTATTTCTCCTTCCTAGTGATATGTGACATTTTCTGGTTATTTTAGGCCATTTTTTGGCTATTGAGCCTCCATTTTCCATTCTCAAGAGACTTGGTATAAATTTTCCTGGCCAAGAGGTGGTTCTTCAATATTTTTGGTGCTCTAGTTTTGTAAATTGTTAATATCTCCCTCAGCTCTTCTCTAAATGCCTCTGAATTTTTTTTATCAGATGCAAATTAATTAAACCTTCCAAATAATACTAAGCACAATAGGGTTTGGTGGTTTTTCTGTCAAAATATAAGCATTTTACCAAAGCCTGCTCAATTTTCCTCAATAACTAAATTTAACTTTTCCCATCAAATTGCTAATCTCTCTATCAGTTTGCCATAGAATGCCTTTGAATAATTTTCATTGTGTGTGGATTGATTAGGTAATCAAAATAATACTCAATATATAGGGGTTCACATGTATTCCCACTGAGATATGCCCATTTTATTGTCAAGGTGTGGTGCTAAATTGATGGCCTTGCACAGCTATAGCCACATTTAGCAGTAAATTATCTTACTAGTTGATGCAATTATACCTCTAATGATTCCATCAGATTCCATCAGATCTGCAGTGATTGCCTTGATTTGTTATTAGTGCACCAACCAATAGCTCTATTAAAAATGCTCAATATTTATGTAAGATGAATTACCTGATCTCCAGAACCTGAAAATAGTCACATGATTATAGTTATATGATAAAATTGGATGTGCATTGGATCAAAATACTAATAAGCTGATTTTTTAGCATCTAGATTACTAATAAGGCTAATTTAACCTGGGTTGGAGAGGGAATTTTAAAGTAATTCTAGCTATGTCATTTACTTATAGTTTTCAGCAAAAGTCTGTTTTTATTCAGACTTTTTAATGATTAATAGCTTTGTTATATCTCACAGTTTGAGACTGACATATCACCTCCTCCACACTAAGAACTGATTACTCTCAGTTATTCTAGACAGCTAGTAAGCATATCCTCATTTGTCACTTTCTGCTCCCTCCTCATTTTTTCTGAAAAAAATTTTTTTTTTAATATATAGAAAATAAATTTCTTTCATTGTTTTTTTACTTGAAAATTTCCTTCCTCAGTCATTTACACCTTATAAAAAGAGTCCCAACTTGTTGATATATGCTCATCATGGCATCTTCAACTGCTCCTTGCAACTCTGCACTCCATTTCAACTCTAATTCTTTTAGCAACTTCAAGAGGTCTCTGAAATGTAATAGTAAACATATCATTATTGCAATTCTCCAATTTTCTCTTTTTACTGCATCTCTCATCAATATCTGTGCTGATACTTGTTGCTTTCCTAGATCTAGAGGTAATTATGCTTATTTCTTTAAAATCATACAATTAGTAAGTTACTTTATTTTTACCACTTTTTTTTTACTAACTCTCTTTAGCACTTTTCTGACCAAGCCAATTCTCATGCATCTTGAATTAAAAGAGCCTGCTAGAGGCTCTTATCAGCATTCTGCTTTTCTTTGACTGCTATGTTATTAATAACTTGGCTAACATCAAAGCCTTTTTTATCTTTGCATATGCTATTATTTAGATAAATGCTGACTATTGTGAGGCCCAGTGCAAAAAGAACTTAGAGCTAGTATATATTAGCTCTTTCTTCCTTCTTCCTGCCCTAACTCTCATTCTTCTTTTCCAGTGTTGTTAATGCAAGGCTTAGAATTTTCTATTGTTGAATTCATCCTCTTTTAAATCTCCAAAATGCAAGGCTAATATAAGTTTATTCATTAGCCTACTATTTTTCTTATTTTTTCTATTATCTTAACACACTAATTCTTACTATTTCTATTTTCCAGGCTGAGCTTGAGGAGAAATCAAAACTCAAAAAGCTTAAAATGGCCCCTACTGCAGGTTTGCCTATTTTCCATTATTTCTTATTTTTTTTTTCTTATATTTCTCTTATAGCTTATCACATCTTAGGCAGTGAGGCAATATTAGCCCTACTTAATCAGGTTGATATTGTTCTTGAGGCTATCCGCTTTATAGAATAATACCAATTATACCATAGACTTTTTAGAGATCCTAGCTATGTAAGCATTGTTTATGCATCTGCTTAGCATAGTCTAAATGTAATTTTTCCTCTATTCTTTTATTTTATATATTCTAAATATATGTTTTTTTTTTTCAATATTCTAGCTCAAAAACTTTTCTTATCTATTATTGTTCTTATACTCTCTTTTAATCATTGTTTTTTACTATTTCTGTTTCTCTCTATTATAAGCTGATCAGCTTGCTTAATGCTTCTCTGGCCTTTTAGGTATCTTAAGTTTCACTCCTTAATTTATCAAATTATCTTACTCATTTTTCAAATAAGTTTAACTTCCTTATTTTTGGTTAGTTTGGAATTTATTCTCCAGTAATTACTTTATTAATTAATTCAAAGCCTTATATTCTTATAGTCTCTAAGCATAATGCCTTGAAACTCAAGCCTTTATCAACTATGCATTAAAAAGATTTTGAATATTCTAAACTTACTCAACATTTATAAGTTATTTTTTCTATTATTCTCACTCATCAACTAAATGGTGTGCCTTACTCACATTTCTAAACTTCTCTTTTCCAACATTTCTTATATTATGCTCATTAAGTACTAATGGATTTTTTAAGAATATAGCATTGCTAAGGCTTACTTAGGTGTGTTGTTATTTGTGTGTCACACATTTTAACTTATATAAAACTCTTTTTATAGCCTTATTTAGACCCTTTATATAGTTTTATAATTTTGGAAGGTGTTAGTATTGACTCTTTTAATATATTATTTCATTTACTAGCTCTCTGTTTTGCAAACTATTTCTTAAGTAAATCCTTTGCTATTAAGTAAGTTTTAATTTTAAAATATTGTTTGGAAAGTCTGATTAGGCATTAATAATATATTAGATTAGCTGCCCTTAGTTGCACTTTTATAACTCAGAATTTAATAACTCATAAAGAGTTACAGATTCAAGTAAAATGTCTTTAGCTGTAGCATCAGTAGGCTTCCTTAATTCCTCTTTAAGTTTCTTCAGCTTAGCTAGAGTAATGTCTATTCATTACTCTAAGCTTTTAGGCAACTTCAGCTTTTTACAAGCTTTATAAGGTATAACTCTAAAAGCAGCTATATAAGCTTGCCAAACTAATTCATCTAGCTCTGCTACAATGTAGTTATCTCCACCAGTCTTAGTAATGACTACTATAGAACCATGAAATCTTGATAATATCTTTGCACTGAAGAAGCTCTCTATTACCATATTCTTGACTAAGACTAAATTTAATAGCTTAAAATTGAAGTCTTTTATTGAGATTTTATTCTTTTCTGCAAATTTCAAAGCCCATTGGAGTTTATTTTTGCCAACTCTCTCTCTCATCTTTTCTATATATTGGTAGTGCTTAGCTAAAGCTTGAGCACAGTACCTAATTAACTCTTCTGTAGTTAGAGGCTTGTTTAGTGGTTCAATCAGCTATATAGCTTCTACTATATTGAATGGAAAAATAGGATGAAACTCTGTAACTATGAAGTAAAATAAATAATCAAATTTTTAGTGTACAATTATGTGATCACTCCACATTATATAGTAAAAGAACTGGAATTATTTAGTTTTATCTTTACAAGCTTTAAGCAAAGCCTGCTTCATATTCCAATGTGGGTATTTAATGCAACCATTAGCTAATGAATTGTATGGAGAGATGATAATACCTCTAATTTTATATTTCTTTCTTAACTAAGCTATTACTTGCTTGAACTGACCAACATTGTTTATAACAATTTCTAAAATACATTCTCAATAATAGATTACATCCTCAAATAATCATTAATCAATAGTCTTATGATTTTTTTTTCTTAGAAGACATCCTTCCATCCAAGAAAATAATGCACATCTATTATAGACAATATACTTGCAACTATTAAAGGCTGGTGTTATATGCATGGTATCAATGTGGATAGTCTAGAAAATAGAAGAAGTGTATATAACAGTTGGTACTTTATTGACTACTGTTTTTTGATGAATCTAGCAGTTATAATAAGTATCAACATACTACTGCACATTACTATCTATGCTAGACTACTAAAATCTTTTTTATATCAACATCTTAGTAGTATAAGCTCCTCTATATCTTAAAGCATTATGGGCTGCTCTCAATATAAACAGTCACCTATCTAAATCTACTACTAACTTATGTCTCTCTTTAATATTACTTCTATATAGCTTGCCCTTCTTATTAAAAAAGAACTGCTTAGCAAATTCTATATTATAGCCTTATAGAATTTTGGGCTCTGAGCTTGGGTCTTGTAGTCAGCTTTTAACAATTAATAACAAGCTATTCCATTCTTTACTCTCACTACCTTTTTTATATTCTAAATAGGCTTGTGCCTCTTCTACATTCTCTTCCTCTAAGCTTTCTTTAGGCAACAGTAGCATAAATATAGATAGTACTGTTACTATATCCATTCTAAAGGCCTATAGTTGATTTAAAGCTGCAGCTCTAAGGTCTTCTTCTTATGCTTTAGCTTACTTAAGTTCTTTGCTAAACTCTGAGATATCAGTAGTTACTATGTGTAGATAGCCACTTCTTATATCTATTTAGTCTACAAACTTTTCAAGCTCTAAAGGCTCTTTCTTTTTTCATCCTAGTATCTTGTTGTTCTTATCTGAATACTCAAAGTACATTGACTTTGGTTCATTCATTGACTCTGGATTAACTAGTAAATATTTCTTATCTACAGGTTGCTTTGGTCTTCTTGACAGTCCATTTACACTAAAAGTCTTGCCTGACACATGCCTTAATATAAAATGATAAAGAAGAATATCTTCTATCCATCTTATAATAGTAGCATTAAGGCTTATCCTAGGATTGCTTAGCATTCCTTTTAGATATTTGGCATCTATCTCAACCATAAGTTTCCTACAACTAATTAACCAATACTTATTGGCTTGTAAAGCTCTCATCAGACTAAAAAGCTCTCTTTTTAGTTGTGAAAAGCAAGTTTCTCTTTCATTCAGAGTAATAAATCCAAGCTTAGCATAAGTGTGTTGCTTTGGGTCATTAGCTGCTTCTTGAAAGATCCCAAATCCTACTGCCATCCAAGAAATATCTATTGAGAGCATTACTGCACCTTCTAACTCATAATCAATAAATTTTAGAGGAGCACTTTCAGAGAGTAGCTTCTTTAGTTCTGCCATTGCTAGTTGCTATTCTTCATCCTACACAAATAAAACTTTAGCTTGTGTCAACTTATTAATAGGTGCTGCAATCTTAGCATAATTTTTAATAACACATTCTAAAAGTACTACATATCTTTAAGGATGAGCATACTTCTGATATATTCTTACAGTTTCCCTAGCCCATAATAGTAGCAAACTGTTTGGTCTCTGGTTTTTGACCTTTATAGAAATATCTATGTCTGATTATTACAATCTCATCTGCACAAACTACTGACTTCTTTTCAGAGAAAGTTCCTTCTATATATTTGATTCTTTGTAATAACATTGTGCAAGTGTTTCCATACAAATCTTCTAATGCCTGGATTTTCTGAAATAACTTCCTAGCTGCCATTTGGTAGCTCATATCTATAAAATGGACCTCTGATTAGTATATTATCAATATATGGCTAAGTAATATGTAGTATTTCATCCTTCAAGATGAAAGTAATATTATTATGAAAGATAAGTACTGAATTGGTCTAGCTCATTGGAAGAGTGACCAACCTTGAAGCATTAAAAGATGTTTGGAAGGTGGTGTAATTTCTTGAGCTCACATCTAACACTCTTTCATTATATTCCACATATAAATCAAAGATACCTCCACAAGCACAACATCCTGCAAAGTGATCAGCCAACTCCTCAGTTGCTAAAGGCAAACCTGAGTAAGCAATAGTGACTTTGTTTAGGGTTCTAAACTGTGAATTATCTTTAAACTCTTACCATCCTTTTTCAATACTGTAAATCACTGAGAGTGGTATAAAGAATTAGAAGGTTTATAGACTCCTGCCTTAATCTTCTACTTTATCAGCTTACAGATCTTATTATAAAGTCCAGGAGCAATAGGAATATTCTTCAGTATCCAAGAGGTATGAGGTATTACTAGCATTACTACAGGAGGAAAAAATTCCTCCTTGAGCCTTTTTCTCTAAAAATCATTTTATGCAAAAGCCTCATTCTATAATATTATCAAATAATGAACAGCTTTCATCCTCTCTAGCCACAAGAAATCATCATCATATGCTTGATTAATAATTTCTTTATACTTAACTATATATCTCCCTATTAGTTTAAAATCTGATGGATTTAGATTCAACTTAGGCATGTCTGCCAGTAAGTCTCCAGTGATACACCTCTCAATTCTAAACTCTTCAAGTAAAGTCTTTAGTACTAATTTAACCTTTCTAGCTACAGGTTTGTATTTCTTTGAAAATACTTAAGCAATCTCTTTCACACCTGCTTTTGACTGTAAGTTCTCTTTTAACATTTCTTTAATAGTGTCTGATATCTGAGACACTTGTTCATTTAGATATGCAGACAGTGTTCTGCTCTTCTTCTCTTCATACTTCTTAGTAGCTAAGAAAGCATGTAGATACATATATCTCAACTTTTTTTGAGTGAATCTTTTATATTTTAAGGCAGTTCTGGCTATATTATTTGCCTACAGTTTTTAGCAGAAATCTCTTTTATTCAGACTTTTTGATGATTAATAGCTTTATTTTATTTTATTGTTGAAATAGACATATTAATAGATATACCAGGCAATAAATAAATGGATAAAGAAGTAAAATGTATAATAGAGGACAAAGATATAGAGTTGAAAGGCATCTTCTTTTTCAGAAAACCCTTAAAAATATTAAGAACTGCAGTGCTAGCCATACACAAGTAACAATGGAAAAAAGCTATAAAAAAGAGGATATGCACATCACTAAAATATATAAAGCTGCAGGCAGTTAATCCTAAAGCATCTAGCATAACACTCATTATCTACATCCTAGTTAGCATACTATGCAAATACACATTGATCTTAGTATAGTTATGAATAGGCCACTGCTTGCTATATCAGTACTTGCACCACTTTAAGAAAGCTGTGATACTAATTTGCCTAGTATGCTATTAGAAAGATAAAATAATTAAGTATTACTTGCAGTAAGAATGACTTCTAAAGGCTATGGCTCAGTTACACAGCTGGCAGAGGGAAATCCAAAGATGTATTAATAAAGATAAAATAGGTACAAATGATAAGGTGCTAACTTAGTAAAAAGAAATTCAAAATGAATAAGTCTGAGAATTTACTCTGCTCATCAATAAATAATGTTCTGAGGTTAAGTTATGTGACTGTCACATGTGACATCACAATGTGACATTGTCACACTGATCTTATGCTCTGTAACTGATATAACTAATGTTATAGTTATATACAGTAGATTTAGTAGAGGCTTCCAACTAATGAGGAAGTTTATTTCCATAGTTTAGCCAGTTTGACAAAGGTGCTTGATAGTAAATGAATTAGAGTGAAAAGTATAACTAATGTTATAGTTATAGTTACATTTATCATATGGGAAATTAGATTACTTTTAATAAGAACTCCATCAAAGCCCTTATTGAAAGTGATTCATTTTTTATAGTCTGGCATTGGCTCCCAACTAATGAGGAAGGTTGTTTCCATGGTCTAGCTAATAAAGAGTTTGATGAAGATACTTAACAGCAGGTAAATTAGAGTAAAAAAGCTTAAAAGTTAGAAGAAAACATGAAAAAACCTTCAAATAAGTAATTTTCTAATAGAAGCCAGCTTATACTGTTTTATTAAGTTATTTTTTTGATACTTTGACAGAGAATGGAAGTGCAATCATCATTATTTATGATCCAAATACTAGATGATAAATAGCCTTACTCACTATTAAAAAAGAAAAAGTGCCAAAGATAAATGCTGATAATAAGTCAAAATTTTGAGTCTCAATGATTTGGTCAAAGATTAGGAAGAGATAGTAGTAAGTCCAAATGAAACTAAGGAAGAAGAGATAGTAATATTATATTAAATTAGCCTTATCTATTAGAGAATCATCCATTTAAAGGTCCCTTACCCCATGTTTCCTTTTGATTTTCAGGCCTTTTCACTCTAATTCATTTACTATCAAGCACCTTTGTCAAACTGGCTAAACTATGGAAATAAACTTCCTCATTAGTTGGAAGCCTCTACTAAATCTACTGTATATAACTATAACATTAGTTATATCAGTCACAAAGCATGACATTGGTGTGACAATGTCACACCATGATGTTACATGTGATAGTTATGTGACTCAACCTCAGAATATTTTTTATTGATAAGTAGAGTAAATTCTTAGATTTATTCTCTTTAGATTTTCCTTTACTAAGTTAGCACCTTACTATTTGTATTTATTTTATCTTTATTAATGCATCTTTGGATTTCCCTCTGCCAGCTGTGTGACTGAGCTACAGCCTCCATAGATTGTCCTTATATTATCAGTGGCTTAGATGTTGAGAAATTAGCTTATTAGTATTTTAATTTAATGCATACCTAAATTAATCATGTGACTATAATCAGGTGATATGTGCATCCAAATCAATTATGTGATCATGATCATGTGATTATGCTCAGGTTTCCAAAGATCAAGTAACTTATTTCAAGGAAAACATTACATTTTAATAATAAAATAGGCATATTTCAATAAAAATACATGTAGACTTTTATATATTGAGCATTGTTTTAATTGTCTAATCAATCTGCACATGCTGAAAGCTATCTGATAACATTCTATAGTGAATTGATAGAGGGATCAGCAATTTAATGAGAAAAGCTAAATTTAGTTATTAGGAAAAATTAAGCAGACTTTAATAAAATACTTATATTTTAATGAAACAACTACTAAACTCTATTGTATTTGGCATTGTTAAAAATGTCTAATCAATTGGCATCTGATGAAGAAGGTCCAAAGGCATTTGGTGAAGAACTAAAGAAGATATTAATGATTTATAGAATTGAAATATTAAAAATGTTAAAAAACTCTTTCTTAGTTAAGAAAATTTATACCAAGTCTCTTGGAACCTGAAAATAGAGGCTCAATAGCCAAAAAATGGCACAGAATAGCTAGAAAATGTTACATGTCACAAAAAGGAGAAATAATATAAATAAAGGGAGATTCTGTAACATTTAGTAAGTTGCTAATCATTTATATTCAAAATCTCTAAGAAGTGAATATTTTAGGCTCAAGGCAATAGTATATCTCAGGTCATTCATTTGATACACTTTTAGACTTTCTTTTGGTGTGACTAAGGTTGTATTGATTGAAAACTAATAAACTCTATTATTCACTACTTTATTTTATAAAAGTACTTTATAAAGTATAATTTAGCCTCAAAACTTAGTGAAAGCTGGTTTATTTATAATTGCCTCTATTCAGACTAACCTAAATAATCTAATTTTGCATCATTATATATCTAAGAATTCAGTATATTGATATATCTATGCCTAAGTTTATCTCTTTGACTTTCCAAATTCTTTCCAACACATTATTTACAATATATCTTACTATTTACCCTCCTAAAGCTTTTAAGGCTTATAAGCCTGCCTAGTTGTCTATTCCTAACATTGTAGTTCTGATCCATCTTCAGCCTCTAACTTTCCTCTGCAGCAACTTAAAACTTAGCACCTATTTCATATACTCTTCTTCAAATACTATATACTTTCTTTCTAATCTCAGATATTTTCTCAAAACTTTTACCTTTTCTATTTTCTTATAGAGTACTGCTGCTACTTCTATGTGATTCTTGTAACCTGACTCATTTATATATATTCACATGTCTACCTTGTTGTTTTGCTTCTTCTTCTCCATTTTCTTTGCAGTCTTTTCTATCACAACATTGATAAAACATTTCCAGTTTAATACCTTTTATACTATTGCTATAGTCTCCATTTATTTTAGTAGTAAGTCTCAAATTTTCAATATATAATGCAGCAAGGACTTATGCCTCTTAATGAAGTGCATGGCCTTATCCATAGACTTATGTAGTGGATATATATTTGGCAAGGTTTTAATTCTTACTAGTGACATTATGCATATTCTTCTAATTCTCAAATTCAATAGTAGCAGCTCAGCATAGGCCTCTAATAGGTTTAACAAAGTTATTCTCAGGGCTTTTATTATCTGTAGCACATTTGCTTGCTGCACTTTGGCCAATTTTTTCATGAATTTCCTTGCATTTGCTATTATCTTTCCTTTTACTTCTATATCTAATATGCATTACATCTACTATATATAGCATGGTTAGTACTATGATTGTCTCATAAAGATACCTGGTTAAAGTCCTTTAATGCCTCTATTAACCTTTGCTAATTGCCAAGTCTGTGTCATTACTACTGTTTTTTTTTCTTATATATAGGCTATGTATTCCTTAAAGCATAGTTTCTGATCCAAAATGACTTTCAAGAATTTGTGAATTAATTCCATCTTGATTACAGTGCTATTAACTTCAATTCTTGGCCTTGTTTCTGATTTCAATCCTTTCACCTCCTCTGCTTTCTTCCTCTTTCTTGAAAACTCCATTCTAACAAACTTTTTATTTTATATAGTAAGTGGTGTATTTTTGCTCATTTACTAGTGCTTCTTGCTTGCCTCATCATATCCTCCACTTTAGCTGCAATTTCCTTCATGCTATCTCCTCTGCCACTATATAAGCATCATCTACAAATAAACTTATCATTTTCTATTTTTATGTCTTTACATTTTTGATCTGCTCAACATTATAAAAATTACAATAGTCCTAATGTATTGCAGCCTTAGTCTAAGCCACTGTTTATCAGAATTTAAGACAATTTGTAATCATTAAAGAATATTACTATTTTTCACCCTTTAAGCTTCTCCTCAAACTACTCCATCATCTTTTCTAGCACTTTTTTAACCTTATATTTTTTATAAGCACTCTTAGCACTATATTTGAAAATGCTTTTTTGATATCTATATAAATAGCTACCACTTTCTTGCTTCTTCTTCATGCATTCTTAATAAATGATATCAGAATATATATTAAATTAGTTGTTAATCAGCCAGGCCTGCTTCTAAATTGATATTTTAGCAAAAGATTTACTCTCTATATAATATATTAGCTTTTTCTTTATGCACAATAAGAGGACTTTAGTAACTATGTCAAGCAATGCTATAAATTGATATAAGTTTGAGTTACTATAGTTATTTTTACCTAGTTTTCTTAACACCACTATTTTAAAGACCTTTCACTGCTTTAGGTATACTCTATATGCAAATGTTGTATAAAAGATTAGGCTTATATAAGGGACTAGGATGTATTATATTTTCCTTAAGATCACATTCAGAATGCCACTTAGCTCTAGCACCTTATATGGCTTGAATTTATTAATTGTGGTGTAAATCTCTTTATTGATAATGGGCAACCACTAAAATGCTAGTTCTTTTGAGTTTTCCTCATCTTCTGATTTTATTGATTTTGAGTTGTCATAGAAAAACACTTTATAAAACATCTCTGCTTTCCTCTGATTGTCTGTTACCTCCATCATCTCTTTATTATTTCTCTTCTTTAATATCAGCATCCTCACTTATCTCTCATCTATTAGTGGTGTTATAATAAACAACTTGGCATCTCACACTATTTTAGAATCCACTCTTTCCAGATATTCTTTTCAATGCTTCCATTTTTCATCCTTTATAGCTTGGCTATATGCATTTCTTGCTAGTTAGAAAGTCTCATATATTTGATGCCCTTTTACATTCACCAATTTATATAATTTTTTATTCAGTGCTCTTGCTTTTATTCTCATTTCTATTAACTTCTTTAACTACTACCTCTTCATCCTTATAATCATTCACCTCTCTAGCATCTCTACCTCCACCATTCTTTTCAATACTTTTATAACTGCATTTAGCTGCTCCTTTACCTTCTCTTTTGACTTGATTTTTCCTTTTTTTACTTTCTTCAGCCTCCTCCTCAGCTCTTCCTTAAACCTTTTCCATTTTACTTCTCAGAAATTCTGCCCCTTTACCTCCTTATTTCTCACTATTGCTAGTTCACATACTATTATTATTAAAAAGTGATTGGCTTTTAAGAGTTATTTACTATATAGCACTTTAAACTGTATTACATTCTTGTGCAAGGAGTTAGTAATAAACACATTGTCAAGGCATGTTAGGTTTTTTGTGTTCTTTATTTGCAGCATTGCTATATGAGGGTGAAATGCTATGTGCAGTTTGTGCTATATGACTATGGCTATAAGCTCCTTAGTTGCATCAAAATTCCCTCTGATAAAAAGGTAAGAGTTGTATAAGTAATTCCATATCAAGTGGTATCTATTTAAATCACCAATTTAGATATCTATTATGCTCCTTCCTCTGTTTCTCTATCCTTTTATGCTTTACAGATAAAAATCAAGAGCACAAATGCTCCTCAAGTATTTCTCATTATTGTATATATTGAAAATATGCATTGTCCTGTTTACTATTTCTAAGCTTATACTCATTACATCTCTGCTTTTCACTTTTAGCCTCCTTTAGCTGTTTGTTGCTATTCTTCTGCTAATCAACATCACTGCCCTTATTTATCCTATATCATTGTGCTGTTTAGGGTATATAGGTATCTAAACTTGCATTGCCTGCAATTTTTTATTGAAGTCAAAGTATGGTTTTTATAAACAAATAATATCAGTTGCTAGGCTCACTGTGTTTAAAACTGCATATTGCATGATTAAAGATTTATCTATATTCTGCTGCTAAATAATTAGTCTCTGCCATTTAAGAATGATGGTTAAGTTAGTTATTTCTTTCCTTGGGAAACTGGCTTTAGTAAGAGCTGTCTTATCTTGCCTGCCATTACTTTTAGTAAGTTTATTAGCTTATTTATTTGCTGTTTATTCTATGCATTTTAAGCTGTGCTCTCTGCATCCTAACTGCTGAGTGCATTATCAATTAAGTAGTAGCTGTCCAGAGTTATCTGTGTGCTTGTAGGTGGCATGGCCTTAGTTGTAGCTTTATGCCCTTGTATTGCCATTCTCTGCTTTATCTCAACTTCTCTTCCTTGTTCTTTTTTTCTTTCTGCTAGTCTGCCTTATTTAATTATTTTATAACTAAACCTACTCACTTTGTCTTATAGCACCTGGATGGTATACTATTTAAGGGCTCACATTCAGCTATCTTCTATGTAAATCTAAGTCCACTGTTGGTTAGTGGGGTAGAACTTGTACTTCATTTCTGGTAATCTTTCAAAGAGCCTGTTCTTTGCCTCTATAAATGCTGGGCATGCTCTTGACAACAATGAGTAATTGTGCTAAAGTTCTTTTGCTTTGTAGTTGATGTATTTAAACTTTATTGCATTTGTTTTTTTGCAATCTTTGATTCTGTATTCTCTGGTGCATATGCTACAGGTGTCACTATTCTACTTGTACTTGTTAGCAATATGGCCTTTTTCATATCTTTGGCACTTCAGATACCTCTTAGATTTAAAGTCTAGTTTCTTTCTCATCACCCTCTTCTTTTTCAGCATGAAATCATTCTTTATAATGCTATTCACTTCTTTATCTGCTATATATAACAAGATTAGACATGCTACCTTCTGGTTCTTGTATCTTGCTCTTAGTGCTCTTGCTCAATGTGCTGTGACTAGTTTGCCTAGTTGTAGTTCATTTATACTCTCAACTAGTTTCAGATTTTTTGCTGGAAAATTATCCAAAGTCACTGGCATAAATTTTAAGAATACATTGTATGCCTTATCTTTTACCTTTGCACTAGTGCCAAACTTATTGATGAAGGCTTTTCACACATCTAGCTTAACTAGCTAGCTTGCAGTATTTTTGGAATTCAGCTTATTTAAAATACCTTCATTTTTCAATGCTTTTACTAAGAGAAACTCTACCTTAAGACTGTTTAAGCATTGTATGCCTATCAAATCCTTAGCAATCCTCATTTTCTCCACTAATTTCCTCTTTATAAGCCCTTTTCAGCCACCATTGCCCTCAATATTGTCAATTAATATTTGCCTCATCTTGTTATTCTTTTGCTGCATCATGTCTTCATATTCTATCCATTATGCTGCTTGAGTAAAGTTTATTGTTTTTACTATTTGCTCCCTTCTTCCCATATCTTTTCCTCCACCCTCTCTCCCCCTGTTTTTCCTTATTTCTCTTTCTCTAATTCTTCTTCTGCCCAACCTCTTTGCCTCACTTTCTGCTCCAAAATCTATTCATTCTTAATTCTTTCCATCATTTTCTTTATCTATTCTGCCATGCTTTTGACAGTTGTCACTATTACTTTCATTAGATTCTTCAATACTTCCCTGTATTTCTCCATTATCCTTCCTATTATTTCTATCACCACTTTTTCTACTTTCTCTGTCTTTCTCTTCCCCATTCCCTCTCACTCTATTTCTTCTAGCCCTAGTATAGGCTATTTAGATTGATTTTGTTCTCATTGGTGTACATTACCACTGTCTTGTTATCTATTTACTTTTTGGTTGTCTATTATCTTCTTTTTCCAACTTCTGTTTTCTTACTAGTTAAGTAGGTATTTGAGCACCATATATTTGTATGTTTTCTTGCCCATTTGCATGCCATGTTGCTAGTAAGTGTTTGTTGGTATTTGGTCATTTAATGAATTTCTATTTGTATGCATCCAATCTTTCTTTTCTCCTTTTATCATCTTCTTTATCTTTACTCCTTCATTTCTTTTCTTTCTACTCCTTTTTTTCTTTGTCACTATTTTTCCCTCTATCTCCCCACCCTCCTTTTCCTTTGCAACCATTTGGTATTTCCTTCTTTCTAAGCAGCTCCTCTCCATTGCTGAGTGCTTGTAATGAAGTTATGAGTTTTGTAGCTTATAGTATATACTCACTGAATCAGATTAGGCTTAGTCTATTGTCAACATGTCTACACAAAAAGATAAGCTGCTTACAAAGTAGCTAAGTATGGTATTATATAGTAAATAATTAAATATATAAATAATAATAAAAATAACTATACTAACTATGTGGATATATCCTCATAGTATGCTTTGCTCTGCTACAGTGCATGTTTCCACAGTTTACTCATTTTTCTATTCTTATTTGTGCCATTTTATAAGTTAATGCTTTTGTTTGATTGTTTTCATCCATGTTTTGATTTGCATTATTGTGGTGTTCAGTTTCATTATGTTCTCCTGCATACACCATGCACTTTGTCTAGTTTTTGCATCAAGACACATGATGGCTGAATTTCTAGCATTTGCTGCATTGTAAGGCTGGTGGTTTGTTTGCATGATGTACTACCTCACAAAACTGCATATATATTGCAATGTACTTTGCTGCTAGTAAGGTCTTTGTCAGAGCAACCTCTGGAGGCTGTGGCTCAGTCACATAGCTGGCAAAGGGAGATCCAAAGTATATTAATAATGTATGACCATTTAAGTAAGTAAAGTACTAACCTAGCAGAGGGAGATCCAAAGAAAACAAATCTGAGGAGTCACTCTGCCAGTCGACAGAAAATAGTCCGAGGTCTGGTCACGTGACGGTCACATGTCACGTCACATGTCACGTCACTGTGTGACATATGTCACGCATATGTCATGTATTATGACTGATGTGACTGATGTCACAGTCATGATCACGATTACATAGTCCCCAAGTCATGGAGCCATGTAAAATGGATCACTTTTGATAAGGGCTCCATTAGAACTCTCATTGAAAGTAATCCAATTCCCAGGGACAGGGGCTCAGCCAATGAGGAAGTTAATTCCCATGGTCCAGCCAGTGGAGAGTTGGATGAAGCAATATAAGTGGTAAATGAACTGAGATGAATAGTGCACTTTTAGTAGGAAAATAAGGGCTGGGGGACTGCTAGAAGGTAGTCCCCTGATATCACCCCTCTTCTAAGCTGCATTGTCCCAATGCACTGGGTAGAAGAAGTTGCAGATGGCGCAATCCACTGGAGTGAGCAAGTGCAGTCTACAAATAGCTCGGAGAGCATCAGGATATCTTTAGTAAAAGTTTCGAACTAGACCAGGTGCATGAACATTTTTCTATAGCTTTTAGGAAATGTCTTCAATTCTATAGCCCTTCCACTTGACCTTGAATTGGAGCTTGCATCGGAAGAGGCAACTATCCAATATTTCTTCCACCTCATACTCCTCTTCATTGTTAAGGATCACTAGGGGTGGAGGAGGCTTGGGGTGTTATCCTGAAATTGGATCAGCTGATGCAGAGGATAGCTTAACCACATTGAAGACCGAATGTAGTTGTTTTATTCTCAAAGGCAGCTTTAGGCGGTAAGCTAAGAGTCCCACCTGATGCTTTACAGTAAAAGGGCCAAGGTTATGGTGGGACAGTTTCTTAGAGAGCTAAGTGGTGGCAATATCAGATGCATCTAGATAGACTTTATCACCTAGCTAATACTTAGGAGCTAGAGTGCAACTACGATCATAGTAGCATGTCATGTCTTCCTTAGTTTTAGTCAGAGCTGCCTTGGCTTCCTCTTATACTATTTTCATCTGGTTGGCAAACTCATTCACTAATTCATTCTCTGAGAGGTGTGCTTGAGGTTCAAAGCCCATTCAAGAATGATGGCCAATGTCCAGAAAGAAGGGAGACATTTGCGTGGAGGTGTGAACATGGTTGTTGTACTGAAATTCTGCATCTAGCAGTAGATCATCTCAGTTATCTTATTGCTCATTGCAGAATAGACACAGGTATTGCTTTAATTTCTGGTTTACCCACTCTGTTTAGCCATCGAACTGAGGGGTGGTATGCTGTGGAGGTATAAAGCTTTATATTCAGAAGATGATAGAGCTCATGGGTGAACTCAGCCACAAATTGTGGTCCTCGGTCCAAAACATATGCATTTGATAGGCCATGCAATTTCCAAATGTGTCTTTAGTAAAGGTTAGCTGCCCCTATAGTAGAGCATATAGTATGTATCGGAATAAAGTGAGCTCTTTTGCTATAGAGATCTACCACCACCATGATTGCATTGTATTCATGTGCATCTGGGAGCTCTGTGATAAAGTCTACTGAGGCCACACTCCAACACTCTGCTGAAATTAGTAGAGGATGAAGTTGACCTATAGGGAGCTGGCATCAGGGTTTAGTCCAGAGGCAAAGATCACAGGTGCTGGTGTATAAACCAATGTATCAAGACATCTGAGGCCACCAGTAGTTGCATGAAACTAGTTCCAGTATCTTCCACTGACCTGAGTAACCTACAATGTGGGAGTCATGGTGCTATTCCACAATTCGCCTTCAGAGTTCAGGCACATTAGGAACATAGATGCGGCTACGGAAGGTGAGCAGTCCATCCTGTAGGCTCCACTTGTCTGTGTGTATGGACTTGGCTCTGCCCTGTGGATGAGTGTGCAATGCTCTAGCTGCCTTAGCCACCATGTCCTCTTACATATCTTCTCAGTTTTCCCAGTGTATATCTTGAAGAATATTCATTTCATCTCCTTGGACTACAACCCCTTTAAGAGCACGGATGGCAAAGAGTTTAGGTTTAAAAAGAGTGATATTGTCATTATCACCTATCTTTGTGCTATGGTCTACCTGCCTAGATAGTGTGTCAGGCTTACTCATGCTCTGTCCTGGTTTGTGATGCAGTGAAAAGTCAAAGTTGGCCAGATACAAGGACCATTGAGTTTGGCGGCAGTTAAGTTTCTTAGCAATCCAAAAGTACTCAAGATTTTTGTAATCTGTCCAAACTTCAAACTTGTGCCATATATCCTCAAGGAAATGCCGCCATTCTTCAAAGGACCAAATAATAGCTAGCATCTCTTTATCATGGATCTCATAGTTCTACTCCACAGCATTCAAGCTTTTGGAGTAGAAAGCTACAAGATGCCACTTGCCATTCTCCTAAGACTGCTGAGACAAAACTGCTTCAATGGCAAAGTCTGAGCTGTTAGCCTCCATGCAGAAGGGAGAGTTATTATCAAGAAATAAGAGGACTGGCTGAGAGGTAACGGCTTGCTTGAGGGCATTGAAGGCAGTCTGCTGAGTTGCTTCCCACTTCCATGCTATATCCTTACTAGTGAGGTTAAAAAGTGGATGAGCATGGTGGGAGAAGTCTTGAATAAACCTCCAGTAGAAGTTAATAAAACTCAGAAAGGCCTGCACCTCCTTCTTGTTTTTTGGCCCTGGCCACTCTGCTACACCAACTACCTTTACCAGGTCTATCTCTGCCATTCCATGGGAAATAATCAGTCTAAGGTATTCAACCTTGGTCTGTTCAAACTCACACTTCTTTGGCTTAAGATAGAGCTGGTATTGGCAGAGATGTTCCAGAACAATGCATGTGATGCATTGGTGCTCTTCCAGTGTCTTGGTGTAAATGAGAATATCATCCAAATATACATAGACTATACCTTCAGCAATTAAGTTATGGAAAATATCATTCATCATTGTCTGGAATGTAGTGGGGCTGTTAATTAGGCCAAAAAACATCACTAGAGGTTCAAAGAGTCCATGATTAGTTCGGAATGCTGCCTTCCACTTATCACCTTCCTTGATGCGCACATTATTGTAGCCCCATCAAATATCTAACTTGGTGAAGTAACATGCACCTTGGAGGTTATTAACAAGTTCTGAAATGAGTGGTAGAGAGTAGTAATTCTTTACTGTCATTGTATTCAGAACACAATAATCCTGAACCAGACAAAGAGACCCATCCTTTTTCTTAATAAAAAAGACAGGAGAGGCCATTGGTGACTTTGAAGAATGTATTCGGCCAGAGTCAAGATTCTCCTGCAAGAAGGCATCTAGCTCATCCTGCTCACAAGAAGCAAGAGAATACACTTTACAGCTAGATAGTTTTGCATCTAGAATAAGCTCAATTGCATAATCCCACTACTTGCATTCAGGGAGTGAATCAAATGAAGCTTTAGAAAAAACATCTTCAAAGTCCTGGAGATGATGTAGAACACTATTATGGAAAGGCTTTAGTGCAGAGTTAGCTGCAAAAGCCTGGGCTAGTTATTGGGAAGTGGTTTAACTAGCCCAGATCTCTGCTTCCATGGGTAGAGGTTGCAAAGCTACAGTGTAAATCCAGTCACCTACTTCAATGGCTTCATTTGGAGACTCTAGGTCTGAAGTGCCTGCAAACTCACCCTCTTGTCTATTTTCCATAAGAAGTTTACATCCCACACTCCAAACGTCCTCATAGAGGGCTTCTTTGTGAGGGAATGCTAGAGAGGGAGGATTCAGCAGGTCAATGTCAGAAAAGGGGAGGTACCCTATACAATAAGCACGAATGGCAGCATGCTTACAGACTAAGGCTCTATGCTCTTCTCATGCTTCCTTTGTGCAAGTGGAACAATGCTGTGGGTATCAGTTCATATATACTTCACTCTTTGCCCAGTCAATTTCTGGATTATGCTCTTGAAGCCAAGTGAATCCCAAGATCATGTCCTGTTTTTTCAAGCTGGTGACAGCAAAGACAGCATGCTCTAAGTGGGTATGGTAGTGGAGGACAAGGTCCACTACTGAACAGATGGATTCCAGCTCATTGAGTGTCCCATCAATGTTGTAAACTGGAATAGGGTGAGAAAGAGAGCAAGTAGTTAGTTGATGTCATTCCACAAAGTTGGCATCTAGGAAGAGTCCTGTAGCACCACTATCCAGCAGAGCCACAATGCTATGAGTTTGTTGTGTATCTATAGTTTCAATTTCCACATTCAACTGTAGAGAGTTGAGAGATGGAGTGGAAGCAACAATATATTGGTGGGGAAGGCATTGTTCCCAAGCTGGAACCTATGGGCACAGAGGAGGAGAAGAGGAGGCCTCATAGGAATCTTTAACTGAGGGGGTTTTTTGTACATCAGGGGGAGTGCTTACAGTTTCAGCCAGTGAGTCATTAATAGTGGAAGATGTATTAGCAGACTCTATAGACAAACAGGCAAACCGGTTGGCACTAAGCAGTGGAGGTATACAATTCATCCGTTGCTTGACTAAAAACCCTCCTTAGAGTCCAAAACAGAAGCTAGAGTATCAGACAGCTCTGCTGACAAGGTTTCTGCAGGTGGCGCATCAGAAGAGGGGTTTCCAGAGGCATCCTTGGCAGCAAGAAGCTATAAGAGAAGCTTTTTCTATTCAGGAGCAGAAAGGTAGCGAACTTCCAACCCCTGGGGGCAATAGCATGCAAAATGGCCTGGCTTTCCACATTGGCGGCAGAGGAGTGGTACAAAGGAACATTGATGAGATGCATCAACATCCATAGGAACCCCTTGAAGAAGCAGCCATAGAGGGAAATATGTGGAGGCTACTACTAGAGGTATGTATGTTAGAAGAGGAGCTGGGACTACAAGACATGTAACTGGTGCCAGAGCAGGATGGTAGATAGGCTGTGATATATGAAGTCATCATAGCTCCTGCTTTAACTCCATAAGCTGCCATTGGTCTTGAGCTACCTTATACCATATCTCAATCCACTCATTGTTTAGGTGTCTTTCAGCAAGGTTGTCAATGTGCTCTATAAGAGTAGGGTGGAGGCCATCACAGAAAGTGAGGCAAAGCTAAAATCCATCAAGATATCCTGCCTGTTCCACCAGGGCATGGAACAAATCAATATAATTATCTAAAGTTTGCTTCTCTTAACTATATTAGCTATGGTCACAAAGGGAGAAGACAGCAGGATATCCTGCCTGTTCTACCAGGGCATGAAACAAATCAATGTAATCATCTAAAGTTTGCTTCTCTTAACTATACTAGCTGTGGTCACAAAGGGAGAGGACAGCAGTCTTGGCAGGATCTAGAGGGAAGAATTCAGCTTAGAAGTCCTTCTCAAAGTCTTCCCAATTGGTAAAGCTGCCTACTCCTCCAAGGCATTGAAATACTCATAAGGCATAGGTTGAAGCACAGCCTGCCTTCATATAAGAGAGGACTCAGGCTATCTTCAGTGCATCTGTGTCAAAAGCATTACCGCTAAGCTGAATGTAGGTGATGCAAGACTGGAGAAAGTGTTCCCCTACTGTGTGGTCACCATTATACACATCTGGAAGTGCCAGACATGGGACCTTGTTATATGCTGTAGTGGGGAGATGGGTGACCACTGTAGATTCTGGTGGTGTAGGAGATGTGGAAAAAGTGGAGGGGAGGCATTCCAAAAGCAGTTGCAAGGAGTAAGAGATGGTATTAGTGGTCTGATGTAATCCAGCAAGTTCTGCAGTATGAAGAGTGAGAGAAGCTTGAGTAGCCTGTACCTGAGCTTCTAGAGTGAGTGTTCCAAGCATCATCCTGTGGATCAGATGCCTCAGGGAGATTAGCTGAAAGTGCTGGCTGAGTCATAGAGGCTGAGGGGAAGCTAATTGGTGGAGAAGAGACCTCTAAGGCATAGAGTAATCAAGAAAGCTAGAGAGAGCTTCCAGACCAATGCTAGAGACTTGTTCTGCTGTCAGGGCGACCTCTAGAGGCTGTGGCTCAGTCACACAGCTGGCAGAGGGAGATCTAAAGTATATTAATAATGTATGACCATTTAAGTAAGTAAAGTACTAACCTGGCAGAGAGAAATCCAAAGAGAACAAGTCTAAGGAGTCACTTTGCCAGTCGACAGAAAATAGTCCGAGGTCTGGTCATGTGATGGTCACATGTCACGTCACTGTGTGACATATGTCACGCATATGTCACGTATTGTGACTGATGTGACTGATGTCACAGTCATGATCATGATCACATAGTCCCCAGGTCATGGAGCCATGTAAAATGGATCACTTTTGATGAGGGCTCCATCAGAACTCTTGTCGAAAGTAATCCAATTCCCAGGGACAGGGGCTCAGCCAATGAGGAAGTTAATTCCCACGGTCCAGCCAGTGGAGAGTTGGATGAAGCAGTATAAGTGGTGAATGAACTAAGATGAATAGTGCACTTTTAGCAGGAAAATAAGGGCTGGGGGACTGCTAGAAGGTGGTCCCCTGATATCACCCCCCCTCTAGGGTGCATTGTCCCAATGCACTGGGTAGAAGAAGTTGCGGATGGTGCAATCCACTGGGGTGAGTGAGTGCAGTCCATGAATAGCCCAGGGAGCATCAGGATATCTTCGGTAAAAATCTCGAACTAGACCAGATGCATGAACATTCTCCTATGGCTCCTAGGAAATGTCTTTGATTCTATAGCCCTTCCACTTGACCTTGAATTGGAGCTTGTGTCATAATCACATGGTCCCCAGGTCATGGGGCTGTGTGAAATGGATCACTTTTGATGAGGGCTCCATCAGAGCCCTTGTCAAAAGTGATCCAATTCCCAGGGACAGGGGCTTAGCCAATGAGGAAGTTAATTCCCATGGTCCAGCCAGTGGAGAGTTGGATGAAGCAGCATAAGTGGTGAATGAACTGAGATGAATAGCGCACTTTTGGCAGGAAAATAAGGGCTGGGGGACTGCTAGAAGGTGGTCCCCTGACAGTCTTTGCATCTTCTTCTCTGGCAAATTCCAAGACAACTGATGAGTAGTTCTGCCATTTTAAATCTGACTCTGCATGCATCCACCTGTATTTGCCTATAAGCAAGAAAAAACTTTCTGATTTCCTCTAAAAGTTCATCAGGGGTGTTGATGTTGTTATTTCCATCTCTTCCCATCCAGACACCATTAACTCAAACTTTGCATTGTCTGTCATCTGTAAGCATCTTGATGGTGTGGGCCAGCACCCCAAAGATGTCTATGAATTCCTCTGCATGCTGACATAATTCTTTGCCTTTTTGGTCCTTTCGAAGCATAATGACCAGATTCTGATTGTAATTGTAGTGTGTGGAGGCAATGCACAAGTGTTTTGCTTTCTATGAGTTGGCCAGGCAGTCATTTATTACATTAACTAGTCTGCATGGGTTAAGGAGATTGGCTTCAAGTTTTTCTCCATGTGGGATGACAATGAGGCATGCTGGGTGGTACTTGTCTTTGGGTGAGTGGGGTTGGCATTGTACCAGTGTTCTGATTTGTGGCTAGGTGGCTTTTGTGGGTTTGTACACTGGTCCCGTGGCAATAACTGATATGCCCCCTTAAACTTCCATTGGTCCTCTTGGGTTCTCTCCATATGTTGTTGGAATCACTTCCTGGCGCTCCACCAGTGTCTTTACAACTTTGGCGAGGTCCTTGACGGTCAAGCGAAGCTCAGTAGTCTCCTGTAGTGCGCGCGAGGAATCAGCATTGCCATCTCCGTTCTGTTTCTCACCTGCTGCAATGAGCTCCGGCATGAACTTTTTAGCAATCTCGTGTGCCATTTCTAGGGTGCGTTGGCTCCACACATGGTGGTCATAGAAGTGTTGTAATTCTCTCCTTAGGTTTGCTAACTGGTATGCAACTATTGTTTCCGCTTCTGCCGTTGGGTGTCCTTCTATGGCCATTTCTTCATCTGGTTGCATCAAGGTCGGTGCACCCGGGCATTTTCTAGGTCTCATTGGGGTTTTTGGGTCTGGGGTCGGTCTGGTTGTCAAAGACGTCCCTTTCCCATTGCTTGCGTCTGCCCAAGACTGATCTGGCTGGCGAATGGCTTGTGTGTGCTTCGGTATCTGCGTTCGAGAGTCTGTGTGTACCATCTCCAGGCATTTTATTACGCTTTCGCCGTACATGGGCTTTACCTCTCCGGACCGTGGGAAAGTTACGGTCAGGTGGTGGGATCAAGTTGCGTTTTCCCTTGTCAGACTGAGAAAGCAAAATTAATTACCCCGAAACTCCGTCCCATGCTCCTCCAGACTACTTGACTGATCCTGGATCTGCCGCCTTTATTCATCCCTTTGAACTTTCGTGAGGTACAGTAAAAATAGCACAATATACTCAGAATGGCTTAACAAATTCCATGC
>QLON01002247.1:0-26711 GCA_003313675.1 Termitomyces heimii | reverse complement strand
ATTGCATGAGGAAGATTTGTCACTTCCTGAAGTTATAGCCTTCCAGAATTTTAATAATAATAGTAATTGTTCTTGGAGCCTCCTAGAGAGTGGAATGTACTAGCAGATTTCCAGCTGTCAGGAGTCTACTATCTAAGGGTTTTCTGCCAAAGAGTCCTTAGCCTGGAGGTCTACTATTTTCCAGAGGTCCTGAAGCTTAATTGAGAGAGGGGGCCCATCTGAAGGAGGGAATGGAGGCAAAATCTAAGAAAGGCTGAGTTTCTGGGGATTCTTGGGAATTTGAGAAAGAGGTTTGGATCAAGGGGGGTCTATACTACAGAGGATATTCATTTACTGTTGCAGAGATTGAGGTGAGGAGAAAGATTATGTGGTCTTAGATAAAGCAGGCATAAGAGATGGGTCAAGGGCTTATTAATGTAGCTAAGCATGTAGTTGGACTTCTCATCATTGTTATGCATAGAGCAGTATTTGCCTTTTTTTGGTCTAGAGATTGGAAGTTTTCCAGGACTTGTCTCCATGTTTGAAAAGTGTTGGTGCTAGAAACTGAGTTGGCTTGAAGATGTGCTAACAGCCCTATTTTGCATGCTGCTGCTTGGTCACACAGTTCACCAATGAGATTAAGTCCTTAAAGAAGAGTTAAGATAGCATCCAGATTTTGTTGGTAATGCTGAGCAAATCTCAGAGAGGGGTCACTCATAGGCTTTAGTGCCTTTAGAGGTCTCTAGCATTGCATGTGGAAAGAGTAGAAAAAATCTACTGGGTCTTTAAATCTTTCTGGAGACAGAGAGACATAGATTTCATTGACCAAGCTGCACAGCTCCTTCTATAGCACCAGATCACCTTTGAGGATCTGGAGAGTCTAGAGCAAGAGGTTCCCTTGCTCTTGAAGCTCATAAAACACCAATATCCAGTTGACCCAAATCTCAGAGATAGTAGTGGTAGTTGGCTGCCCCAGGCTTCATAGAAGAGCCTGAGCCCTTCAGGAGAACTTTAATCCTGAGATTCAAAACTCTCTGAGAATCTTGTTGTGCTATTATATATATGCTTCCATCCACTCCTGCTGTCAAGCCAGGAGACTTCTCCCAGCTCCAAACACATTTCCTTGTCTGGGGGGCTGAGGAGAGGACATGGCTGCAGGAGCAGTTGGGGGTCTCAAAGGAAGGAGCTGTGGGTACATGGAGGTGGTATGAGGCTGGTATCTGTAACTTCATAGTAGTATTGGAACAGCTACAAAAGGGTCAGTGCAAGCAGACACTGAAGTAGGCTATGGGGCTAAAAGAGTCACTAGGGATCCTTCTGTATAGGCCTGGATGGGGGATCCAGACACAGACTAAGGAGCCAGTAGTGCATGCCAGTTAAGCCTTGGTCCCTGGCTAACTAAGGGAGCCATAGCATATCCAGTCAGGTCTGTCAGCTAGCAGCAGCAGTGGGTGTGCCTAAGGGGTTTTAGTTGGTGGGGGTTATTAAGAGGACTCTGACATTGTAGTTGTAGATGGGTTGACTATATTAGTCAATGTTGTAGGCTGTGGAAACCCAGGTGGGTTGGATTTAAATTGCCATTTTTAGGGGATCCAATGAGTAGAGGGAGTTTTGATATTATGTCAGGTCCTGCTGACCCAAGGGCTCACTCTGTTGAGCAGAAACCTACTAGTTGAGTCTTGCCAAAAAGGGAGACTCACACAGGGACAAGGGTTTAATGTTAGAAGTTAGTGCTATGAGAGCTTTAAGGAAAAAAGAGGAAAGAATGAGTTACAAAAAAAAAACAGAGAGACAAAAAACTGGGAATAGAGGTGAGGAGTTAGTATAAGTTAGATTGGAAATAGATAGGTAGGAAATGGAGTCTAGATGGAGTGGACATAGGTAGGAAGAGATATGGAAGTGAAACTGGACTGGAGAAAGGAAGAAAAGAGAGGGAATGGAGAAAACAAAATGGAAAGTAGTATAGAAAGATGAAGAAGTAGTAGGAGAGTAGAAACAGAAAGAAAGGAAGATGTTCAGAGAAGATTTAGGAAGTTGGAGCTGAGTTGAGTCAAGAGCAGATAGAGACAGAGTAGGAGGGAGACTTAAGAGTTGAAAACAAAGAGAAAAATGAGATGAGATGAGGCAGAGATGAAAAGAATTTGAGAGCAAGGAAATGAGATCAATTTGGAGATGTAAATATAGAAGAGAGCTGATGAGAGATAGAAGACAAGAGGAGAGAGTGAAGACAAAAGAAACTGAAGAGACTGGTGAACTATGGCAATATCAAGAATATTGTACTAACTACTGGAACTTTCCCTAAGTACCTATGGGATGTCTTGGGCCTTGGGAGTGATTGTGTGTCAGAAGAGATCAAACATTGGCAAGATCAAATGGCAGGACAATCATGCAGGAGGTTGGGACTTGTGGGGTGATTATGCAGAGTGGCATTTATGAGGTGTTAGGAGTGATCTGACCATGTTGCAGTGGAGTTGGTGGTTATCCAGTTAATGAGGATGTAGCAGCCTATACAGGGAAGCTCAGTGATGTCAGTGTCAGGAGAGAGAGAAGTAGGGATTAGTGTGGCCATACCCAGGAGAGTGAGTCATGACACTATCTCCACAAGTTTACTTAGTCTATTTTACCTTACTTTGCTAGGTTTCTGTTATGCTTAGCATATTGTAGCAACTGCATAGTCATTGCAGATTTGTATAATCTGTTGCATTTCTCCTCTACACAATCACTTCAGGAAATCCTTGGGGTTTCTTGAGAAAAACCTGTTAGAAACACATTATGTAATTTCTAAATTGTTTTTCTCAAGTATTATATAAAATCTATTTCGAAAAACAGAAAAAAAAAAGTTAAAGTTTTTCAATAATTTCCCTTGAGATAAAGGAAAAATTTTTCTTTCGATTATTCCTGAGATACAGATAATTAAAATTAATCATGTTTCTAGTGTTTTTCTCAAGAAGAAAATGATGTTTACATTATTGAGTTTCTTTGTGAATACTTGTTGTATTTCTTTCAAGTGTTTTCAAGGGAAAATTCTTTGTTTTTCTCACAAAAAACATATTAGAAAAACCTTAAATGTTCCTTGGGAAACATAGATTAGATAATCTTTGAGTATTTCTGTAGAAACACAGATTAGAAACACCTATTGCATCGATGAGCATGTCATGTATCGTATGATATGCGACATGCTCGTCAACACTGCTCATTGAGTTCTTTGATGATCATATGATGTGACACACTCATTAAAATTTACATTTAAATCAAAAAAAGAACAAGTAAAATGACATAATGGAATACAAGAAATGAGATTGTACATTGTAAGGCATCCAGTCAGAAAAAAATAAATGGCGAATGAAAGTAAATACAATTGCTAGTGGGAAGATGATGATAAAGGGAATTACAACATAGGGTTGCAAAGAAATGATGATAGACAAAATGGCAATGCATCCAGAGCAAAAGGCCAAGGTCATAGACATAGCTATGAATAAGATGATGATTTTTGAGACTTCAGAGACCTAATTGAGTAAGGAACTCAATAACAGGGCTTCTGGAATGAGAGTGTAAAACTCACATCAAAGGTATATGTTACAATGTAGACAAAGGCCAAGATCACTGAAATAAGCATTGAAACAACACATAACTAGACTGTATACATGGCAAACCCATTGGGAACAAAATTGTCCTGAGGTATTGCCAGGGCACCTATGATCAGGCTATGAAACATTGTGTAAACATTGGCAATAGATTATTCAAAGATAGAACCAATGCTCCCAATGAGAATGCCTATGACATCGTGAGAAGAACAGGACTAAGACAAATTACAAGAAACCCCACATACCATAAGCAAGATTTGGAAGGAATAAGGCCACAGGTCATTCATTGTTGTAGGGCTTGCCTTGGCAGGAAAGACTTTGGATAGGACAGAGCCTATGGACATGTAAGACATAAGGTGATGGTGGCAGTCAAGTGAAGAGAGAGAAATGGGGGATGTTCTTGCAAGGGTGAGCTTATAAGAGAAAAATCCAGGTATATTCTTGCGCTGCTAAGTTGTCTGCCCATTGCCCTGCTCCTCCCTCAGGACCCCCTAAAGAGCATCCAAATGCCCTCTCTTAATATCGATGCACCAGAATAAAGCATCATTTGTTTGCACTTCATTCGGCGTTGATTGTGCTTGGGACTGCCCTTTACCTACTCCTTCCTCTTCCCCTCCTTCTTGCCAGCTTGTTGCCACTCAAGACCCCCAGAGAGTGCCCAAATGCCCTCTCTCAGTGTCAATGCACCAGAACAAAGCGTTGTTGGTGCTTCATTCGGCATCGTTCATGCTGGGGGCTGCCTCATGCACCCCTTCCTCCTTCCCTCCCTCCTGCCAATTTGTCAATGGCCAGGACCCCCAGAGAGTGTCCAAATGCCCTCTCTCAGTGTCAATGCACTAGAACAAAGCATTGTTGGCACTTCATTTGGTGTCGATCATGCTTGGGACTGTCCTTTACCTACTCCTTCCTCTTCCCCTCCTTCCTGCCAGCTCGTTGCCACTCAGGACTCCCAAAGAGCACCCAAATGCCCTCTCTCAGTGTTGATGCACCAGAATAAAGCATCGTTGGTGCTTCATTTGGTGTTGTTCATGCTGGGGGCTGCCTCATGCACCCCTTCCTCCTCCCCTCTCTCCTGCCAATTTGTCGATGACCAGGACCCCCAGAGAGCATCCAAATGCCCTCTCTCAGTGTTGACGCACCAGAACAAAGCATCATTGGCACTTTGTTCGGCATCGATTATGCTTGGGACTGCCTTTCACCTACTCCTTCCTCCTCCCCTCTCTGTTGATATTGTTGAAGATGGTGTCAGAAATGAATACATCATCTGGTCGTGTTTGTTCTTAGTGTTTTTGGCTTTGAGCATTGCTATCCCTGCGCTTAATAACATTACCTTTCTGTGTCGAGTGAGTAAGCTTATAAGTGTGTCAGCTATGTTAAGATTGCTTGTGAATAGGGAACTTTTCCTTGGGCTATCCCACATTGGGTGGTATCTGTTGAAGTCACCTATCCATATGTCCACTCTGTTCCTCCCCCTCGAGGCCCTACCTTTCCTGCTGTTGAGGAAGAATTATCCCTTCCCTCCTGCCAACCCATCGATGGTCAGGACCTCCAGAGAGCATTCAAATGCCCTCTCTTAGCATCCACGCACCCAACCAAAGCGTTGTTGGCACTAGAGATTAAGAGCAGAACATATAGAGTCTTACAGCATTTATGGAAACTCTTTTCTTTGAGAAAATAAAACAAAGGGTTTTTTGATCACAGTCGCAAATGTTCCACATCACTTCCATACGCACCTTTGTTGAATGAACGAGTTGGGAGCAATTCAAATTCTTTGTCTGCAGGTGCGTAGCGAGTCGATGCAAGATGACGAGCGACTCCAGCTCCACAGATATTCCAGATGAACATATATTCCACCCACAGCAGAAATATAGTGATTGCCTTAGATACACGAAGCTACAAGGCATTAAATAGATTGTATACAAAGCTTGTGCCACTTGTCAAGGTAAAAACTAAGTTTGCAATAAGTACACTCCATAAAAAAAACAGAAATGCTTAAGACACTTATATGCCTTGTTGACACAACTGCAATATATTCATCTCATTCCATTCGTGCACAATGTACTTCAATATTAGAAACTATTGCAGCCTTGAGTTGCATATCCATATGGGCACTCCACATGCTTGCTCCAAGTTTAGGCCATGCTGCATATGGATCATGGACAATATCTGAAGGCAGATGATGCAGTCCAACAATCCAAGTTCCTTGCATCTGCAGCTTGACCTGGCCTACAAAAGTGATAGTCAAGCCCATCTCTAGAAACTCAATTATCTGCTTGATGATGAATGGAGCAGGAATACTCCATAATATTACAGAGCTGTTGCTATGATGCCTCAATTCCGTCATGTACAAAAGACCTTTATGGCAAACATGAGATCACATGAGCACATGGGATGGAACGACATAATCTGGTCAAGCCCTTCTGAAGGCATCTGCAAAATAAGGGGGGAGGGCAACAAATTTACCTTCGACTTCTGATGAGAATTCATTGAAAGTCTCCTGCTCATCTGAATCAGAAAACATCGTTGCTTCACCTTGTTTGACCGCAAGGACGCCATGGGTTTGGGGTCAAACAAGAGTCTCAAATAATGATAGGCAATCTTTCACAACCTCTGGGCAGCTTTGCTTGAAAAAGAGACCTCTTAAATTGGAAAATTTGTGCCAGAATTGTAATATAGTCTCCTCGTACTCATCTAATCTCTTGGTCAATGTATGTACTGACAACCAAGAGAGTTGGAAGGAAACTCATGCTTCTTATAATTTGTCAACAAATGCTGTAATTGACCAATCGCGTGCTTGAATGGGAAGGCCCACCACCCATGAACAGGACCAAAAAGTTTGATGAACTCTGGAATGTGAAATGCAACATAATGGTTGGGAAGGCAGTTGTAGAGTGGAAATAGTTGCTGTAGCCCTTTTTGATATTCCATCATGAATTTGAGATAGCGGGTGCAGTGCTCATTGCTAGTAACTCAAGAGGTGGCAAGCAAAACTGATGGTAAGTTGCAGAAAGTCTAATCGGTCTTGTTCAAGGTGCTTGGACCAGAGACGTATCAATGACAGTGGTAAATTCAAATGGCCTAAAGTTTGCCACTCATCTGCTTTGAGCTTCAATCCGGAGGAAAGAGGGACCAAAGGCATCCATGAAGGCTTTATGACAAATTCTAGATCATTCACAATTGTCTTTATCTCTTCATCTGTGAAAACACTCCCAGGTTGCCAAATCTTGTCATTTGCAGCTTGTTTCGATCGCTATTCAGGCTAATTAGCTGTGCAAATAAATGAATAAATTGAGCTGTCCTACCCAGGTGACAATAGCTTGGGCACAATACTTTCTAGTAAATCTTATAGGGCAAGGAAATGTTTCATAGCCATCTAATCCTTTTGCAACATACCGCAAAGCTGGCAAACTGGATTTGGATCATTTTTTAACTGCATCCTCATATTTTTGTCCCTGTTCACTAAATTGCATTGGCTGTGATAACCATTTAACAAGCATGTGGACATCCTTGGCATATGATTTGTTCTCCAGTTGGGGATTATCCGCTGAGAAATGTATCTTGACAACAAGACCTTTTATAGGCTTTCCCCTCTCTTGACCTTTCTTGGTCTTTCCCTTGTTGTAGCCAAGGATGCTGTGGAAATGCTCCTTAATCAGGCCAAGAAACAGATTGTGCATGATATCAATAATGAGGAATGACGACAGTTTGTAATATGGTAGCCTAAGAAGCTCAGTCCATCAAACACCTGAATTGTCGACAATATCCTGAGCGTCTTCTAGAGAGGAAGCATTGAGGTACTTCTCTGCCTGCTCCCTGGATTCCACATCAGTGCGCGGTACCCAGAAATCATAGTTGTAATCATTGTATCCATGAAGTAATCTGGAACATTCGCACCAAGAACAAAACTTTTCATGACTTATTGCAGTAAAGCCTCCCACTTTTCGCACCATCATCAAGTCACAAATTACAAGAATGATAGCACAGTGCACGATGTGCCTATAAAGATACTTGGCAGTCTGGTTGAAGAAAATGCCTGTCCAAAGTTTGAGGAAAGCATTGACAATGGGTTTCATATAAGGATTCAAACCATCCACTTCCACAGGGAGTTCACATGGGCTAGGAATTAGCTGCACAAACAAATTTTCTGGTTTGTTCCATTCCTCAATTGGTAGGTTTAGGCATGCAAGAGAGATCATGCCCACAGATATCTTCTTTCCAGCTTGCTTATTGCCCAGGGGATTGAAAAAATCAATGCCCAGTGAGAACAGATAGCACCCAGTGCTGTCACCACCACATGCACTAAAATGAGTTTTACCATCAGGACCATTCAAGTCCCAGATGGCAGAGCCTTGGAAGATATCGGTTATCTTCCTGTCCAGTGGAACAACCATCTTTTCCCAAGCCTTATCCATCTTTTGTTCATATCCCTCGCGCAAAAGCAATTCCACAAGCCAGTTGTGAAAGTCAAAGATGACATAAGGATACACGGGGATGAAGATTAAAAATTTTCACTCTCCAATCGACTTTGGCCAAATAAGTACTTCTTTACATTTGTGGCCATGGCGCTTCACATTGCAGCACTGCGGGTATATAGGAATACTGTCATGGATGTCCTCTTCCTCAACCTCAATGTACTTTCTACCCTTGCTGCCCTTTGGGAGTGCACGGTATATTGTGTGACACACTGGGCAGGCTGCATAAACCTCTGACTTCTTTTTTAACTTCAATGATTTCATCACCAAACAAATGTCACGAGGGAATTTACCAGACAACAAGAATGAGAATGCCTGCAATGCGGTGGGGACCTTTTCAACAACCAAGTTTAGAATTTTTTCACACATTTCAAAGAGCCAGTAGGTACCCCAACAAGGGAGTTGGAGGACGATGTGGCAGACAGTGATCATGAGAATCACGGCCTGCAGAAAAGGAGCTACTCCTAGAAAGCCAAAAAGGAAGTGCAGAGCTACATACAACAATTATCAGTAGACAGTATCACAGAATGTACTTCGGTAAACCCACCACTATCAAATGTGCTCTCAGCGGCTGCTCAGGGTTCTGCAATATGCTTCTGCAGCACATCCTGCCACAACTGGGTGGTAACTTCAAGGAGCAAGAAGACATTGTCATACACCACCATAACTGCTTGGTGGCTTTCTACCACAGCTGGAATCTTCGACGCTGCCAGGTTAATGAGTTTGATTCTTTCTTCAACCACTGCCTGCCTGATGCAGCTGAGTGCTATCATCTTATCCAACAAAGCTTTATTGTCTGGTTGAGCAGACACAACTCCTATCATTAATAGCTTTGCATACAAGGAGCCTAAGGCATTCTTGATGTCTTTCAAGAGGAACATAAGTTTCCTTGTCCTGGAAAACCGAGTATCTGCTCCAGGAGAAGGTGGCTCTACTGCAGATGAATGTAAAGTGAGGCTGCCAATTGGAAGATTATCTATTGCATTGGCCAGTTCAGCATTATGGGCCGCCAAAGCCGCTTCTTGAGAGGCATTGACCATGGCAACAACCTGCGCAGTCTGGTTCATATCATTGTGCTTCTTCCACATGCAATGAGGGACCAAATGCCCTCTTTCAGTCCCTGAAATTGTTTCATCCTTGCACCTGGCATAAGTACACTGGCAAACTTGAAGCTTCTCACCATCATTTATGTAAAAAAGCAGAATAGAGCCCAAGATAGATAACTGATAATTGCAGGTAGTCCTGCATGTGATATCAAACCGGCTCATTGTCCTTTTTAGCCAAAGTTTGCTTTGATATCAAGATCACCAAATGAAGTTAATCGAGACTCTTGCATTCGAGGAAACTTCAATAATCGCAGAAAGGGTAACATTCCAACACTTTATTATGTGGTTCAAGGAAATGCGTGACAAATTCTTAAAATCAAGGGCGCAAGACAACCATGAGATACTGAGGCAGTTTATTCTGCATATTGGACAAATTTTGCAGCAAGATCTCCAAAGTTGCCAGGTTGTCTCGTTTAGTTCCACATTCCTGCTTAACTTCTCACTCATCTCCGCATCTTGGTTAATCAACACATCTGCCAAACAAAGTGCAAGTACACCCTAAGTGAACTCCAGACGGAAGATGAGCGTACATGCTAAGGAGTGACATGTCCAGACACTCTGCTATTGCCTTCATTGCTAGGGGTACTCCATGGAACACAAAGCATGCTACAGACATGGCTGCGCATCAAGGAACCACCACATCCATGCGTCGGAGTACTTCTAGATCCAAGACCACTCAAGCTGGCAGAAGTTGTTAAGGAAGATGGTTGTGGGTGTTCCACGTGCAAGGCAGTAGGAAGCTCTTTGGCTCTGGAACTTATTAGTCACTGAGAATGATGTGGATCAAGGGTGATAAATTTGTCCTGCAATTGAGCACTGGAGTTCGTGTGCATACAGGGCGGAATTGTAATTACATGTTTTCTAGTAAGTTGGGCAATGAAAATCCATGCTTGCACTCTCTGAAGCTGTGGCACAGACCTTCTAGGGGTAGATACAAGAGTGGCAGACAATACAATGCAAGAGTCAAGAGATGAGGAAGGTGCTGCGATTTGGGTGGCTCTGCGAGCAGGGAGAGGATCAGTTTCGTCAACATTCATATTGTCTGGCTCTTCCTGGTAGGGGAAGCTCTCGCCCTCGCCTGGTTCAGGTGTCTCCAAATCATTATGATTATCCTTGGCTTCTTAATCATGGGCCTAGAGCTGATCAGAATGGGTTAAGAGAGAAGGACATAACAATCTTACTTCTTGTTGACCTTGAAGCGACACTAAGACTGACTCAGATGCTGGTACTGACTGAGCCGGTACTGTCTTTAGCAAGTCTAGCTTGGCAGTGAGAATGATCTTTTCAGCTTCAACAACTTCCAGTCAAGTTCTGGCATTGATCAATTCGGAATCCATCGACTCCACTTTAGCTTTGTACTTGGTAGTCAAGACATGGGCTGCAGATAGAATGTCCTCTACAGATGCCTTATCCTGCTACACCTTGTGCAATTCCTTCTCGGGGTGAGCTATTATTGTGCTTGGAAGGAAAGAACAAGAGAATTAAACTGATCTTCCCATTTTCTCCTCTCCAAATCTGTCATAAGTTCTATACAATAAAAAAAAGATCTCAACTAGGCCACTTAAAAAAAATCATTGAAGAAACTATTGGAGATTCACCCAAATAAATTTAAAGTTTAAAATATAAAAGCAAAATTAAGTTCAAGATAATAAATATAAAAAAGATAAAAAAACTGAAATTGTCAGGAAACCACCTATTTGGAAGTTTCTTACTTCATGTTTCCTTCTAATTTCCAGGCCTTTTCACTCTAATTTATCTGCCTTTGAGCACCTTTGTCAAATTTCTCATTGACTAAATTATGGAAACAAATTTCTTCATTGGTTAGGAGCTTCTACCAGACTATGACATTACAGTCACATATAACAGTCACATGACTTGACCTCAGAATATTTTCTAATATTTTCTATTAATAAGCAAAGTGAATTTTTAAATTTGTTCTCTTTGGATTTTCTTCTGCTAGATTAGCACCTTATTATTTATACCTATTTTATCTTTATTAATATATCTTTGAATTTTTCTCTACCAGCTGTGTGACTAAGCCACAGCCTCTAGAGATCACTCTTACAACTACATTGTAGATTAGTATATTGTTGTTTTTGTATAATGGTCAACTTATAATTAAATGGAGATATATTATTATAATGTTGCTCTATTGCAATAAAAAGATTAAAACCTATATCATATAAATAAAGCTATGCATGCAGTCTATCTAATCTTTGAAATTATTATCATATTCTTTATTAAGTTATAAATCCTCAGTTATTGTAGTCTCTGCAAAAGTTCATTTAATCTATAAAATATGCTTTTAACATGTATTAGTTTGAATTGAAATATCAAAATTGCTACTACCTAGTAATTTATGCTTGCTAAGGATTGAATATCTAAATTCTGTAATATGCCTTTAATATATCTGATATTAACTTTCATTATCAGATTTTATATCTTTATTTGATATATTCTTAGTAGCTAAAATGCTTAAAACAGCCCATAGAATTCTAGTTTTAGTTAATTATAATATGATTCTCAGTTATTTAGTATAATAGATCCAAAATAGTTATATTATTGCTATTTTCAATTATTAGCAAGACTTTAGTATAAAAAAAGCCAACTACTATATAACTTATATTGATTACAAGAATGTTTAAGTTTAATAATATATAATTGATTGAAACTAATAGTTCTGCTTCTTGTAGTGCTTATATCAAATTCTTTTGCATGTTTATTTGATTCAGTCTAAATTCAAAACTGGTATTTACTTGAATTAGTTTTATTAGCATATAAACTCAGTGTGCAAAGTTGTGTATTAAATAATCACATCTAATCTCAATGTACTTAGTCAACCAGAATTTGTGGAAAACCAAGTGACTAGAAGCCTCTACAAGCCTGAAGCTAATATAGAAAAAAGAAATTAACAAGTAATGATTAGCACTGATTTATTCCAAATATAGAAGATAAAGAGATAAAAAGTAAAATATTATGATAGGTGCAGGGCCTTGAATGCCACTTTTTAAATAATTATCTGTGGCATTTGACTTACCAAAGGCTAGCAACTTTTAGTGCTACAAAATAATAATCAGTTTGAAATGAAAAAACTTTTTTCCTGCAAACTGAATAAAAAAAGATGAGAAATAACATTAATAGGTTAATAATGCACTTTGCTATGTGCAGCAAAATAAAGTGGAAGCAATTAATAGGATAATAAGAGATAGATGAGTTAATAAAAGAAGAAGAATAATTAGGAGGAGTCAAAAAAGTATAAGAAATATATTCTTAAAAGACATTAAGCAGGCAGTAAGTAATATTATTATTTTTAAAACTTAGTAACTATAAATTTTGAAAATGATAAACTGACAATTTTGCTAATTATCAAATATAGTAGTGGAGCACTAATATATGATAGCAATCTCAAGTAATTCTGTAATATAATGATTTAGTATATATATAAATATGGTAGAATACAAAATAATAATAAAGAAGTTACTTATAGAAATATAAAGCTCAATGTTAACACTAGAATAATTTAAGTTTATTATATGCTTTACTTTCTAGCAATTTACTTAACACTTCTTCCTTTTACTTAACTTTTATTCTTTACAATGTTCTATGCCTATAGCTTATAGTTATGGCTAATATTATGTTTTTATCCTTTAATTTTTAATTATGCTTATAAAGACCAAGTATAAATCTCATTATCTTTTACTTTATATTTATCAACTCCACTAATGAGCTGTTAAAATCACTGCCAACCAGTGATTTATTTGAGCAGCACTAAATAAACAACCTCCTACTGCCTCAAATATAATATTTAATATATATATATTATCAGATATTACTGAGATACAATAAAACATTTATGTATGCCAAGTCTGCTCTTTACCTTTACTACCAATGACTGCACCACCATCACACCATCAGCTCACTATTACCATTATTACTACATTAAATTAAAAAGTCTACTGAAAATCTATTCAGACTTTTCTCAAATTATAGCACCCTATCTTCATTTTTTTCTCTCTTTTTCTTTTTTCCATTCTCTCTTTTTCATAACTCAACTCAGCTTTAACCTTCAATTTCCTAGTCCTCTTTCACATTATTACTTTATTATCTCCTTTCTGTTTCATTTTACTTCTTATCTACCTCTCTTCATTCTTTCTGCCTCATTTCCTTCTCTAATTCAATCCTCCTTTTTCTCTTATTTGCATTTTACTTCTGTCTCAACTTTATTTCTTTGTCTCAACTCTCTTTTTCTATTCTACTTACTTCTGTTTTATATATTTTTCTTCTTCTTTAATCTCTGATTTCCATTATTTCTCTTCTATAATTTTTACTTACATAGATCTATTACTTCCTCCATCCCTCATGATTCTCTTAGTGTTTAAGCCCAGTGCCAACTCTAGACCTCCATAGAGACAATTAGTAGGTTCATGCTTAATAGAGTGAGCCCCTAAGTCAACCTATACATAACCTATATGGGCTTTCACATTCTACAATATTGACCAATATAGCTAACTTATCTATAATTACAACATTAAAACTCTTTTAACAACTCCCACTCACTAAAGCTCTGTAGGCATATTTACTGCACCTTATGGAAATTAATACTAATCAATAGATTCAATGAAATATGCTATAGCTCCCTCAGTTAGCCAGAGACTAAGGCTCAATTAGCATACATTGAGTTCTTAGCCTATACTCAGCCTCCTCAGTCAGCCCTACACAAAAAGACCTTCAGTAATGCCTTTAGCTCCTTAGCATGCCCTAGTGCCAGCCTGCACTAGTTTCTTCATAGCTGCTCTAGCATTAGCTTAAGGCTATAAATATCTGCCTCACATTACCTTAGCATATCTACAACTCCCATCCTTGGTACCCCTGACTGCTTATACTATTGCAGCCTCCACACAGCCTTCTAAATAACAAAACTCATCTAGGACTAGGAGGAACTTCCTGCTTTAACAGCAGGAACAATTAGAAATCTATAACTAACAGTGCAATAAGATCTTTAAAAAGCTTTGAATTTCTAAATCAGAGTTTTTCCAAAGGATCCAGGCCCTCTTACAGAGCTTAGGGCAGCTTATTACTGCCACTACCTTGGAAATCTAAGTTGACTAAATCTTGATATTTTATAAGCTTTAGGAGTAAGAGAATCTCTCTTTTCAGACTCTTCAAATCCTCAAGAATAAGCTAGCACTATTAGAGAAACTATGCAATTTAGTCAACAAGATCCACATTTTGCCATCTCCAAAAAGATCAAAAGATTTAGAGGACTTTGCTTATTTATTTCATATACAATGCTAAGAACCTCTGGAAGTGCTAAGATCTATGAACAATTTCTTTTTAGGACCTGCTCAATGATATTAGCAAAACCTGGACACTGCCTCTACTCTCCTCTGGGAACTTAACTCCATTAGTGAGCTATTTGATTAAGTGGCTATATATAAAATAAGATTGTTAGCACAACTTTAGGCCAACTTAGTCTTTGATACTAACACCTGGAAAAACTCTCCATCTCTGCATTCAAAAAGGCTGCTTTGCACATAACAACAATAAGAAATTTACACATATCCTTAGTTATATCAATAAGCCCTCAAATATCCTCATATGCCTACTTTACCCCAGATTGTGGAATCCCCCTCTCTACCTCAATTTATACAACATTAGGCAAATGCCACTTATAGAATATAGCCCTCCATAACTCAAACCTCTTCTTTAGATTTCTGAAAACTCCATAGAGTTTGCCCTCCCTCTAAATAGCCCACTTCCTCTCAATGAGCCTCTAGAATCCCCACAAAATAGAGGGCCCCTAGATGGCAGACTCCCTGGTAGCTGAAAACTGGCTATTAGTATATTCTCTCTTCCTCCATAAGGCTCTAAGAACAACTACTATTACTATTACAATTCTAGTGAATTATCCATTGGAGGCAAGAACTAAGGAGAAGTTTATAATATATTGGCAAGGGAAGAATGCCTAAACATTTAGAAATTGGAGCTATTCAGTTGTCATAATTCCTAGAAGTAGCAGATCTTATACAGTGCCTAAATACTTTCTAAAGCAAACTCTATATATATATTTCTAATAGAGTCTAAGTGGCCTTTGCCTCATCCTATCTTTAAGTGATTGCATTAGACCACTATACTGCCCTACTTTAATACAACCCTTAATGTTTCCTGTTTTTGGATTAACAGGCCTTTGTAATTAAATTTTCTAGTAAGTTTGGAGTCTATAATACTGTTGTTGAAGCTAAAAGAAACTTGGTATCACTTTGAATAAGTCCTAGAAAACATTTTACAATCTTTGTAACATAGTTCAAAAAGAAGGCCTACAAGATGAGCTAGAACTATAACACTTTATATTTCCAATAGGCCCTCCCCAAATGCATCTATAAGATTCTTTGAGTTGCTTTAAAGCAAATAATCTACAATAGCCTCAAGAGCCTTATTACTTAGATTGACCAATACCATTGAAAGAACTAAGTAGGACAGCTCTTCACATGATAAACAGGAGGAGGCCCAAATCTCATCAGCAATACCTGATGGCAACCCTAAAATCTATACTCTTATACTCAGAAAAATTCTATCAATCTAGGAAAAAACTCTGACAATTAGTAGAACTCAATGACACTATTCTGGAACCACCTCTTAGCCCTCATTCAAGCTGTTAAATGCTATGAACCACTGGTGGCCAATGGAGATAAATAAAAAATGTACTGGACTCAGCCAGAATTAATTTTTCTCTTACTTTTCAGTTAACTTCCATATTCTTGACTTTAAGTAGTTCTAAAAAAGCTCCAGGAACTATAAAATGACTGCACTTTAACTCTGCTAGATTATTTGTTATTAATTTTACATTTTTCTTTATTGGCAAAACTCATCCAGTCTTAATTAATAGTAGTATCACCAAAACATTTGCTAATTGTGACCTAGCATTACTAGGCAAGAACCTGGAAAAACTCACCAAGGTCCAACTCATCAATGGCCAACTTATCTCTTTCAGACCTATTACACAACACCACAAAGACAAACTCATGCTTGCTTACAGGCTAAGTTTTTTTGTCAATTTCTACCTAATTTAGCTATATCTTACTACTTTTGTTATTTTGGGATTACCTTGGCTTTAGATCATAAACTTATAAGGATAACCTCTGAAGGCTGTGGCTCAGTCATACAGCTGGTAGAGGGAAATCCAAAGATGTATTAATAAATGTCACGACCCCCTCCAAAGTCCCCCAGGACAGCCCCAGAACCCCACCTGGGACCCTCTTTCATCAACTCCGCAACACGCCCTGCCTCCACAACTACCGATGCCACCATCAACTCGCATCACAACCACCATCAGCCAACCCTCCTGGAAACCCTGCACTATAGACCCTAGAATCAACCGCCATCAACCGTCAGATCATGCTACCCACTTCTGGCCATCATGTATCATAGCCCCCCCCACACCAATTGATTGCATACCCCACATGCGTGATCCAAGTATACAGTCCTGGCCCATTACTCAATGCCTCCCAGAAACCATTCCAGACACTCTGGAACTCCGAGACCCGACTCCATAGTACTTATAGCATAGTTCACCATTGTATTCGTTAGTCTTGATATTACCTAAATTGTTGCATGCCCTTTTGTTTGACTGGTACACACTAACTGGCACACTTTGACTAGCATGCCGGAATAATTGCGTGCTTTAAGTTTGGTATGCACTTCATGACTCATAATTTGCTAACCGAGTCTTGTCTTAGAACCTCCAGTTCCAACTCGACCCCCACCAACTCCCAGCCTCTACAAAACACCCAAAATCCTGGATCAAGTCCCATTCCCCCAGGACCAACTCCTCTATCCATGTCTTGAACCCTAGAGCTTTAGCCCTGGAGCTCCAGACACCCAGGTATCCGCAGATCAAGTCCACCTTGTAAGGGCATTGCTTTCCTGGAAAGCCCCCGACTTAGTGGAACCTGACAATAAAGATAAAATGAGTACAAATGATAAGGTGCTAATCTAGTAGAGGAAAATCCAAAGAGAATAAGTCTAAGAATTTACTCTATCTATTGATAGAAAATATTCTGAGGTCAAGTCTTGTGATATTATGGTGTGACATTATCACACTTATGTCATGCTTTGTGACTGATGTGACTGATATCATGGTTATGATTATGATCTAGCAGAGGCTCTCAACTAATAAAAAATTTTATCTTTATAGTTTAGCTAGTGAGGAATTTAATAAAGGTAGTTAAAGGAGAATGAATTAGAGTGAAAGGGCCTGGAAATTAGAAGGAAACCTGGAGTAAGATATCTCCAAAAGAGTGATTTCCTAATAGTTACTTCTTGACAAATAGCAAATTTAATAACTGTAAAAGTGATTTCTGGAGGCTATAACTAGTTACACAGCTGGCAGAGGAAGATCCAAAGATATATTAATAAAAATAATATAGGTACAAATAATAAAGTGCTAACTTAGCAAAGGGAGATTTAAAAAAAATAATTCTAAGAAGCCAGTCTGCCTGTTAATAAAAAATATTCTAAGGTTGAGTTACATGACTGTCATATATGATGTTATGATATAACATTGTTACACTATTGTCACACTGATATCATGCAGTGTAACTAATGTGACTGATGTTATAATCATAATTATAGTTATAATCACAAATTACATAGTTACTAGGTTATAGAGCCATATGAATTGAATCACTTTTTCAGAGCCTAGCAAAGACTTTAAACTAATAAAAAAGTTTATTTTCACAGTCCAGCCAATGAGGAGTTTGATGAAGATTGAAGAAAGCAAATGAATTAAAGTAAAAAAGCCTGGAAAATAGAAGAAAATATAAAGTAAGAACTTTTAAAAAAATGGTTCTTTAATAGTGACTATTAAGGAATACAATAATACTTTACCAGAAGCAAATTTGCCAAGTGGTATAGTAAAGAAGAAAGAAGGAGAAGAAGTTAAAAGACAAGAGAATGTTATAAAAACTACTTCAGTTGATTTAATAAAAACTTATATCCATTACTTGATTATAGTGAAAATCTGGCAATATTGACAGTAGTGTAAGATTTGCAAGCAATAAATAATGGTGGATGAGAAGAGTAAAGTAAAGATGATTGTAAACAGTGAATTGCAAATTATTTTAATGGCTATATAAATTACTAACAAATTGAAAATTATATATGACTCCAGTATTGTATTTAACATGCAAAGCATTAACAGATCAGTTAATTGATTACTTGAGCTTGCTAAAAATGTGCCTTGCACCATTGACAACATTACTTTATACCTCCAAATTCATATTCTATGTTTGCCAGCATATGATTTTTTACTTAGAAAGTTATTTGACATTTTAGCAAAATGAAAAGGAGTGCAATCAAAAAAGAAGTCTAAGCCTATAATGCTTAAAACAAAACTGGTTGCCAGCACAGTTATAAAGGATTCTTGTATTAAACAATGCATTATTAAGAACTTACTAGCAATAATGCCTACACTCAATTTTAACTTACTTAACTTTATATTTATGAAACACTTTATTAAGGAATGTTACAAGCAATTTATATGCAAGCATAATATTGGTTTCTTATTGAAAGAAAAACTACAAGTCCTTAGCAATTTGATGGTAAAGCAAAATAAAGCATTTATATGAGATAATTCTGGGTATGGCAGCTTTTGAACTAATTTCTTTTTACTCATTATTATTCTAACTGTACTCTATATACTTTGAATCAAGTGCAATTGCTTCATAATGCTGGGACTGAAAGATGAAGTCTATTAAATCATATGTGCTTAGTTACAAGCTGGCATTTACAAACCTTCTAATTTAGTATACCACTCTTGATGATTTTATATTTTGAAGAAGAATGGAAAACTTTGTATTATTTACAATTTAGAATTACTAAATAAGGTGATGGTTAAATATATAGGCATGCCTTTATTTTCTAACCATGTTGCCAAATCATTTGCTGAATAAATCTATAGTGCAACTCTTAACCTCTATTTAATCTCTATATTGGATATGATAAATGCTTAATCTCCATCATTATACAACCTCACTACTTTTTAAATAATCTACTGAGTACTCTCTTAGTATTTCATTTAGACTTTGAATTATTTTTAAGTGCTTTTTCTTTGCTAAGCCCACTCATTGCCATTTTATGCTTTATTAATATTGTCACTCTTTTTTTTACTTATACTTATTAATTACTACTTAATAAAGCAAGTAATGAAGGAGCTGCAATAGAGTTTCATTTAAAGTTTTATAGCAATCAATTTACATTTTAATAAAAATTTAACTAAAACACTAATAACTACTAGTGCTTTATTGTTATTTAGAGGATAACTATATTTGTAAAAGCAACCTCTGGAAGTTATGGCTTAGTCACACAGCTAGCAGAGAAAGATTTAAAGTATATTAAAGTATATATTAACAATATTATAATAACTACTCATATAGTAGAGAGAGATTTAGAAAAAACAAGTCTAGGGATTTTCCATATTAGAACTAACACTTTTGAGGCCTCTAAAGCATAGAAAATAGCTATACAGTATAATAAAACCTTAAAAATTGCCTAAATAAACAACTATAGAAATAGAGTAGAAAAACTCTGGCTTATGTAAGCAACCTATATGCAGTGTTGAAGGGGCCACACTTGTCTAAATGATAGCTAAAGAACTAGAGCACCTCAAAGGCTAAAAATAGTATAAGTAAATAGTGTTGAAAGAATAGAAGTAGTAAATAAAGAAAAAATAAGAAAATAAATGAAGAGAGAATGAAGGAAGAAAGAGTAAAAGAAAGAAGAGATGAGGAGTCCTTTAACAATGTTTGCAGATTGGCAAAAGCTCACTTAGCTAGATGTGGTTTTCTTCCTGCCATGTAAAAGCATCATTACATTTGGCTATATAGTCATAAACAAGAATCAATACTTCAATTAAGCATATTATACTAGAAATATACCAATATCAGCTCCTTTTGAATTAATTCTCTCTTTCTTGCCATCATAGCTAGCATTGCTGCCACTTGTAACTTCATCCTCTTCAGATTCTCCACTAGGTAATAAGCAACAACTAGATATGGCAGGTTTTTGCTCAGTCACTTAAAAATGTTGCCAGATATGCAAAGCTCAGAAAGAGCTAACTAGTGGAGATGGATTTGAAAAAGCTAAGTCAAACTTATTATGAAAAACATGCTGACTCACTTATATCTGTCATAATCTCACCACACTCTTCTAAGTATGACTACACTAACCACCTACTTCCTTCTTTTTCAATACTCAACCATCACTGATTTAGTTACTAAGATCATTAAGCTTTTTTATAGTTACCACTCTTTAATAACTAAACTATGCTCAGCTTCTTTAACAGGATGCCAACAATGTATTGTGGAGTGCCAAAGTCTGATATATTCTATATTTAATTGCATCTAAGCTTTGAAATGTTTGTTTTCATCTTTGGAGCTGGCAATAGATAAGAAATCATCCACATATACTGCAGCAATGATGGTACCCATGGAGGATTTCCTATAATATATGCATGATTCATAAACTAGGCAGGCTAGATCACTTCTAACACTGTGCAAATGCTTCTCTGCATAATTGCTCTGTAGTTTCTAACTCTCACACAATTATTCCACCACTCAATCTCACTAATGCCAATTTCTTCTAGTATATGATTACTCTCAAAGCCCAAGACATTTTACAGATACTTAGGAAGGAGCCTTGTAGTTAGTATGGTAGTCTTAATATTTGCCCACACTTTGCTAGTCTTTCTATTTGCTCTCAGTTTCCTCTATATTTTCTCCTCTTATCTATCTTTTTCCATTTCTTTCTCTGAATCAATCTTTTTTTCTCTCTCTGCTTTTTTTAAATCTCCACCTCATTTTATTCATTGCTTCCATCACTATCTCTATCTTTCTTAGTTTTCTCTTCACTTCAATTTCCTTTCTTTAGATTTGACTTAGCTCTGATCTTTCTAATATTTCTAGTTTTCCCCTTCTAGTCCTACTTTATTGTTTCACCTTCTTCTCTTCTTCCCATTCTACTCCCAGCTATTTCCTCCTGCCTTACCTTCTCCTCTTTCTTTTCTAATTCAATTCTCCTTTCATTTTCTTTACTTAATCTTTACTTCCATTTTCACTCTATTTTTCCACTTGTTTGTTTCCATTTCTATCTATAATACTCTTCCTTTGATTCTTCAACTCCTTTCTTATTTTTCTATACTCTCTGCTTCTTTCTATAATTTACTTCTCCTTCTCATTCTTTATACTTCCCTTAGAGCTTAAGCCTAGTACTAATCCCTGGCTTCTATATAAGTCCTTCTTTTTAGCAAGAGCCAACTAATAGGTTTCTGCTCAACAAAGTGAGCCTTACAGATTAGCAGGACTTGATAGTACTTGGACTTCAGACTATCTTTCTCAACTCAATGTATCTTTACCTTTCAATGTTAAATAAAAGATGGATTTGGCAACACTCTACTTTAGCAGCCAATTCTACTATCATTCCTCATTGCTATTCATTGCCTCTGCCTTGACTCTTGCACTCTTGTCAACCTTGCTAATTTCTATGACCTTGCTGCCTGCCTCTTTATTTGCATTTCTTTCCTTCTTGATGTTATCTGTCAGATGGATAAATGAGCTAAGTAGTGTAGCAATAATACCACTAAAGCCTGCATGCCAGTTGTTCAAGGAGAGGCTGCCTGCTGCCATTGCTCACTTGAGATTGTTTATTGCAGTGTCTTTACTTTTATCCTTGCGTGTATCCTCAGCTTTGTCCTCTATAAACAACTGTACTTGCTTTGCTCAACTCTTATCTTTTATTTATTACTGCTGAAGTCATTTTGCTGACTGCTGATGGACAGATTAGATTGCAAAGCCACATCTTCTCTTTGCTAAGCAATTTGGCAACAATTAGCTAATATTTAACAAATGTTTCATAGTAACATTATGATTTTTTTACTAATTAATGAATTATTATGCATGAATCTTACCAATTTTTAGTTTAATTCATGGTAAACTACTTATTACTTTTGACTTCACTATTCATTCTTGATTCTGAAGCTTTGCTAATGAGGTTTTTATATTTTACTATAAATAATGTACTTACTAACATCTTTTATTATGAAATAGATCTTTCTTTCTATGCATCTCAGAGTTCAGAGCTCATTTTTCCTAGTTTGTGTGAGGAAAAGAGGAAGTATAAGAAGGTTCTCCTTCTGCAAGCTAGATTCACTGATAAGTCTGTTGCCATTAATAGCTATCTATTATCATAGATTATAACTTTGCAAATAGCTTATTCTATGACTTATGCAGTGGCTATTCAATTAGTTGCTAAGGCAACCAGTGCCAAATAGAGCCAAATACTGGTAAGCCTAGCTTAGGACTTATTATCTCCCTGAACTGAAAATTTGACTATTTTCAGTTAACTTTTAGCACTTATGTATTAATTGCTAGTAGTCTGTATATAGCTAAAGAATGTCTTACTTATTAGAAACAAAAAAATTATCTTTAGTTTTTTCTTTAACACCAATTATTACTCTTTAATTTCTTTTTTCTGCCCTAGCTTCAAGCTTATAAAGGCTTCTAGTCACTTGAGTTTTTGCAATTCATAGTTGATATAAATGCATTGAGATTAGATGTAATTGCTTAATTTTCATCATCTTATCCTATATCAACAGCAAAGTCATCACTGCATATATCTGTAGATCATTGGTATTTTCTAAATATTCATCTTCATTATTCTATCCTATATTAATGGCAAACTCATTAATATAACATTTTTCCATTATTGGGCCTTTATTCTTTAGTTTTAAAAGACTTAGTATAGATTTTCCTGGCTCAAAGATATTCTCCAATAATTTCAATGCTTTATTGATGGAGACTGTGTACTTCAAGTGATAAAACTAAACTTAGTTGAGTAGCAATATAATTATCTAACTTAAAGTCTAAGTTAAACTAGTGTCAAAGCTCTGAAAACATGGTTTCTTAAATTTAAGAAATATTATTTAAAAATAGTACACTTTAGTTTTTCTGAGGTAGAAGCAAATAATATATATTTGCAATTAGTTCTCTTGTCAATGCTTGCCATACTGATAAGTCTAGAACATCAGACAAATATCTAAGAGGTTTTTAATTAATGCATAAACTATTATTCTGCTAGTCTAGTATAGTTTTTGGATTATGGTTTCTCTTCTATGACTGAGTTTTGCATATTCCTCAAAATAGCAGCCTAGTTATTTATATAGAGTCATTTTTCATTTTTTTACTCTTTGCAATGCATGCTACCAAAGAGTTGCAACTAACTTTGATTAGGCTTAGTGCAATTACTAATTTCTTAACCAATCTGCAAATAAACCCTTAATTACCAGTCAGTCTCCAAATTTCAGATGCTTAGTGCTGTGATTTGACTCTGCACCTTTAGACAGTCTTTTAAGCAAGAAACATAATATAATTCTTCTCTGTCATTGGCTTATCCAGGTTCTGGAGTTTGACATTGAATCCAAAGCCAAGATCTTTTGGAATGCATGCTTTTCTAATACTATTTCTAAGTCTTTAGCATAGCTGCTCATAATTAACTTTATTAGTTATATAGATTATATAATGTAAAGATACTTGAATATTACTCATATTGCCAACATATACTAGCATTATAAATGCAGAGTAAACATTTACTTATGGTACTTCACATTTCATTTAATTAACACAGGCATTAATTATAAAAACTTATAGCACATTTTTATATATAAATAGGTAGGCACTCTATTACCACTTATGTAAATTGCTTATATCTTCTTCAATCCTCTACAAAATGCCTTCAGATTTTTTTATCAGGTGCACAAATACAATTAAATTTAGTAGCTGCCTTGTCAAGATATCAGTATTTTACTGAAGCTTCTCCAATTTTCACCAATAGCTAACTTTAACTTTTTCCATCAAATTGCTAATCCCTCTTTTAGTTTGCCATGGAATGTCCTTGAATAACTTCCATTGTGTGTGGATTGATTAGCCAATTCTAATGGTACCCAATATATAGGGATTCACATTTATTCTCACTGAAATATATACATTTTATTGTCAAGATATAATATTAAATTGATGGCATTGCACAGCCACAACCACATTTAGCAAAAGATATATCTTATTAGTTGATGCAATTATATCTTTAATGATTTCATCATATTTCTTCAGATCTGCCATGATTGCCTTGATTTGTCATTGATGCACCAAATACAGTTCTGTTATTAATTACTTAAGATAAAGCACCTGATCTCTAGAGACCTGAGCATAGTTACATGATTCCATTTAAGTATAAATTAGATCAAAATATTGATAAGCTGATTTCTCAATATCTAAGCCACTGATAAGGCTGATTTAACATGATCTGTAGAGGGATTTTTAAGGTGGTTGTGGCTATGTCTTTAGCAGATTAATTAGACTTTTTGATGATTAATATCTCTGTCTTGCCTCATGGTTGAAACAGACATATTACTATATTCTCCAAATGCCACTCCATTAATAATGACTTTGTTATTTACAAAGTCAAGGACCACTTTGTTCCTCCATAAAAATAAAGTCCCAATTATTATATTATAGCAATCAAAGTTTGCCACATCAACATACTCAACAGAAGTTGATTTTAAGGTAGTTACCCTTGTTTGTTATCTTATATTGGGCTATGAATCAACTTTCAACTATTTCTAACTGCAGCATTAATAGCTCCTTTAAGTCACATACTTGTATTTTATACACATGAGCAAACTGGGGTATCATCTCCATAGTAGTACTATCTGAGTCTTATAAAATCCAGGCTGGATGGCCTTCTACATTAATGTAGCTGACAAGGCATTGTTTTTCTACTTGCTATAACTTTGACCTTTCTAGCTTCTCTGAATGTGCTGCATGCACATATGCTTTCCTTGTTTTATAAAGACATTGCTTTGATTAGTAATCCATATTACCACATGTTAAGCATTCTTTCCAAGCTTGTGTAACTCCTAGTTGTTTACCATTCACTCCTTAAGGCTTGGGCTCTTGTTTAGTCAGCATAGAGCATTGTTTTTGCTCTTTTAAAGCTGGTTTTGCCTTAGTGGACCCTTTTATCTGGTGCTGTAAAGATACCCCTTATATTGAACTATGAATTTTAAGTTGCAATTATTGTCTATTTTAGACTTCTTTGTCAAAAATGTGTTGATTTTTGTTGGTCTCCTTGATTATGTATGCCTTTGACTACTATGTTGTTTGTAGGTGATTTGCTATGTGAGCTGCTTACTCATACCAAATAGCATACATGAGGAATTTCTTGGCCATGTTGATTTCTAGAAATAAATTATTGTCTTTAAATCAAGATTTATGCATTTTAGCTGGCAGGCCATCCACAAATGCCTCACATATAATATATGGATCAGGATATACTGCCATATTCTGCACATGTGTAAGAAGGGTATTGTAAAACCCTTGTACTTTATTGCTGTCTTTATAAGCAGCATTTTTGAATGCCTCTCTGGCATCTTGCATAGTTAATGAACTGATGAATTAATTATACAGTCCCTATAGGACATCTTTAAACATCCAGTGTCCAACTGTACAGTTAATATGTAATATGTGGTGACAATACCATGCTTTAGCTTCCCATTCCAGGAATTTTATGAGTATAAAGACTCATTTGTGGTCCATCTTAGGATCTCCATAACAGCATGCTACCAAGTAATAGCTTGCTGTCTCATTCATTCCTAGTGTCCTTTCTGAGACATTTATAGCCACCAGTTGACTGCACAATGCTTGTAATTCTGTCATGTTTTCACTGGTCTGTGAGCTATTATCACTGCCTCATGACTGCTCAATTGCCCATCAGGCATTGAGTCCCTTTCCCTTCTCAAGTACTAGATGCATATCAGTATTGCATTTCATCAACAGGAGTGACTCCTTTTTCTTCTTCAAAAACTTTTCTTGACTGTCAATCAACTATTCTCCTTCCACAGCCAAGTCTGCATCCTAAATTCTTTGATAGCTGGCTCAGTCAGCCCATGATACCACCATTGGCACTTTCTTTAGTGCTCACCTATTCCTTGCTACCTCCTCTCTTGGAGGTTTGGAAGTGACTACTCTTGAATAGTTTGCTAAAGACACTAGTTCCTCTTATCTGCTCAGTCATCATTGAACTGGTGGATCCTCATGCTCTTTGTCTTCATCCAACAACACTTTTCAATAGATGCTCTCATCCATTTCTATCTGTGCTGGCTCTCTCAGCACTGCATAATTCACTCCCTTCACTTTTGTTTTTACTGTGTTTTTATTTGCAAAAGAACATTGTTCCTTGCACCCAGTGTTAGTGACAATCCATATTTTGGACTGATTCTATTGTGCGACATAAAACTACATATACACTTTTTCCAGTGAAAACACAGCAGTGTGGACAGCAACCTGAAAGGTCCAATTTCACGACTGCCTTGACATCCATTACGTCGCAGGCGCTGCGGGCTCCGGAGGTGCTAACAGAGCTAATCGGTCTTTTTCTCGCTTTGGAAGCTCTTCCACGTCCAAGGACTTCCCCACACAGCTCCTGCTCGAGCTCCTTCAGCTGCTGCAAGAAGCCGGAATTGG